>PVJN01015193.1:0-45262 GCA_004026805.1 Lasiurus borealis | reverse complement strand
CTAAAGGCAAATATAGTAGTACAAGAAGACATAGCTGGTGGTCAAAACAAGATTCTTCAAAGTTTAACCTTGAGATATATGGTAGCAATAGCAAAGCATCTAATTTGTGTCACAGGACCTTGGTTTGAGTAACCTTTTAACTATTAATTACGTGGCCTTTTTGCTAGTTACTTAGCTTCTCCTAGCCTTAGATTCTTCATATGTAAAATGAGAATATTACAGTCTAAGTAGGAGAATTAAATAATGTTTTTATTCATTCAACAAATATGCTTTGAAAAACTAATTTTCTATGTAAAAAAACAATCAAACACAAACATGTTTTCGAATTTTTTAAAATGAATTGAACATATATTAACTTTCAGTATTTCCAAGAAAATACAAATCTGATTCTTAAGCTATGGTCTCCAAACTTAAGAAAATTCTTAACTATTACTTGAGAAATTATGAATTGAAATAATCAGAAAAAAACATTGAAAATGAAGATTTGACAGCTGCGGGGTCACATCATAAAAAAGTTTTGACATAAAAATGTAATTCTCTAAAGACATTTTTCAATGTTAAACAGAAATAGAGACCCAGATTCAACCCAGAGATTAAGTGTTGGATCAACATACAATTTCAAACACAATACCTTAACACTTAAAAAACTTTGTTTTCTGAAAAATGACATTAGGTATGAGGCAAATTAGTCCCTGAACAACATGATGAGATTTTTTTCATAACAAAACACAATAACTACTTACAATGTACAAACTCTTAAGTTACTAAAATTGTTGTAATAGGTTTAGTATCACAGGAAAGTTTATCACTGAAACATAAACTTTCCTTGCATCGTGTACTGACCTACCAATATTCAGCATAAAAAAAAAAGTCATGAATTTGAGCACTTAATAGTGTCCCTTTCTGAAACTTATTCTCAGGAAATTCACATTAGCAAGAGCCATGTGAAAGCTGTTCTTTCCACGTCACTTAAAAAGTAAAAAAAGAAAAAAGAAAAAAATCCACAAATTACTTATGCTACGCATAAAATGAAAGTCCTTCATATTCATCCATTATACTTCAATCCCAAACATGATAGTTCATCCTCATTAACCAATTGCTAGTCTATTTACTGTCAACTCTTGGAGAAGAACTAAGGACTAGTAAGGGCAGCTCATTAAACTTCATATACAGTAACCTGAAAATGCTTTGAATTGTTATCCAATAGACATGGACAATAATTCTAATTAGAAATTTACCCTAAAGATATTACCAAAAAAAATGCAAATCTGATTCTCGAGCTATGGTCCCAAAACTTCTCAGGACGATATTAACTGGCATGTTCGCTGCAGCAAAGGTCAATCTTCCTTTTACAAATACTACTAACTAGAGGAGCCACACAATTCAGTCTTAAAGAGTGAAAAAGCAATCTTCTTAGATGCATGCAAACAATTTTAATATAAACTTCTGCGCATCTAGGGAGAAAATGTAATAGAAATAACCTGAATCCTTCCCCCCCCCCGTACTCCCTTCACTTGGAAATGGATGTGGTTAGGTGCCTTTAAAAAATGAAGTTTAAGAGAAACAGTAGTAAAAACTGTTGAAGTTTCAGACACCCCTACCGTAGGACAAATATAACGAATACCTGTTTCTCGATCCGCTTAAAAAAAAAAAAAAAACAGCAAAAGAGAACAGTTGTCTCCAGTTTTCTGAAAATTATGGTAACGTTTTGGAATCTTATAAAAAAAATATATATATATATATATATGCTTCAGGAACCCAATGTCAAACTCAGAGGGAAAGGTCTGATCTCGAATAATTTCAGGAGTTACTTGGGAGACAAAATTAGAACATGAGACAGGACGCAAGCAGTTCTAGCCTGCGGACAGAACCCCTTCTGCCTCCTGGAAGGAAGGAACGCTCTCTCCCATCGGGTCCATTTTTCATGCCAGTCAAGTGTGGCACATTAATAATGCACAACAACGGTTCGGTTCGGTTCAGTTCGGTTCGTGGGAGGGAGGGGAAAGTTCTTGCCATGCAAACATTGCAATTCGCCTTGGCGCGGCCGGTCGGCGGCTTTGTTTCCAGTTTCAGGGACTATTCTGGGATGTCAGGAGAGTTTATAGAGATGCCGGCTGCTCGCTCCACTCCTCACCGGGGAGGGACGTGGGCGTCACACCGGTGTGGGGAGGTGGCTGATACCTCCAGAGCGAGGTTTAAAGGGGAGCAGCGTGCCTCAGACCTCCATCCCCGTCCATCCGTCTAGCTCACCATCGCCTTTTTTTTTTTTTTTACCATGCACACTTTTTGTGGTTGCCATCACCTTTTTTTACCATGCACACTTTTTGTGCTTGCACTTATTTTTTTTTCTCTCTCTCTCTCAAAAGAGACACCTTGCATCTCTGGTTTCCCTAATCTCGCGCCACCAGGAAGAAAAGACGCCTCTATCTGGATCCATCTCTAGGGAAAGAGACGTCGTAAAACCTACGGGGCTGGCTGGGCCAGGGGAGCAGCGCCTGAGGGGCTGGGGAAGGGAGCCGCTCCGAGGAGCGAGGCAGGCACCGAGGCGGCGCCTGTTTACAGACGCCTTCACCTCCCCCACCCCGCAGACTGGGGTTGGGGGTGGGGGGAGGGAAAAGGGGGGTGTCCAGCAGCGTTTCCCGGGCGCTGTCCCCCCTCCTCGCCAGGCCTCGCAGGCTGGGAGCAGCTGGGCAGCCCGCTGGCTCGCTCGCTCCCTCCCGCCCGCCCTCTCTCCCTCCCCAGGTCCCGAGCAGCGTTCGCACCTCCCACGGCCTACCCGCCCCGGAGGCGCTCCCGGCGGCTGGCCGAGGCCTAGAGGCCGCCGGCCACTAACTAGTCAGTCCCCCCGGCCGCCGACGGGAACCCGAGGCCGGGCGGGCGGACGGGCGGACGCGGCCCAGGAGCAGAGGACGGGCGGGGACAAACAACCCCTTCCTCGCCGCCGCTGCCCATTGTTCCCGACCGAGCCCGGGCCGCCCCGCCAGCTCCCCAGGCCGCCGCCGCCGCCGCCGCCGCTCACCGCGCTGGTCCGAGCAGCAGCTCCTCTCAGCTCCGAGTCCCCGCGGCCGTCGCCACCGCCGCGGCAGCCACCACCGCCGCCGCCGCCGCCGCCGCCGCCGCCGCCGCCGCCGCTGCTGCTGCCACCGTCGATTCCGACTCTGTCCCAGGCCGCCGGGCCCCGGCCGCCGCCACCGCCAGTGCCGCCTGCGGCCCCCCACCTGCTGCTGCGGAGGCCGCTCGGGCAGCAGGGGCCATCTTGTTGGTCGGCCTCCTCTTCTTCCTCCTCCTCCTCCTCCTCCTCCGCCTCCGCCGCCGCCGCCGCCTCTTCCTCCTCCTCCTCCTCCTCCTTCTCTGCCCGGTCGCTCTAGTCCTCGTCCCCTTCCTCTTCCTCGGGCTCCCGCGCCCGCCCCGGAGACTGGGCGGGGACCAGGGCGAGGCCCCACCTTCCGGGGCGGGGCTAGAGGAGGGCGGGGCTGACGCGGGGGCGGGGCTAGCGGAGAGCGGGGTCAGCGGAGGGCGGGGCCGGCGGAGGGCGGGGTCAGTGGAGGCGGGGCGGACGCGGGAGGGCGTGGCCAGCGGAGGGCGGGGCGGACGCGGGAGGGTCGCTCTGAGTCACCGGCCGCCGACGCCCGACGGGGAGGCCGGCGACGCGCGCCGCCTGGAGCCCGAGCGCCTCGCGCCTGAGCGGGAGAACTGGTCCCAGGTCCGCCCGGCCCGGCCCGGCCCGGCCCGGTCCCCCGCACCTCCGCGCCCAGCCAGCAGGTGGCCAGACGGTGACGGGGGGACTGGAAAATTCCCCGACGTTGCCCTCCCGTCCCCGCGCTCCTGCTACCCGCTGGGCTTTCGCCGCCCTCGTCCCTCCTCCTCCATTCTTGCTGCTTTGCCACACGGTTCGCCTCACCCGCCCGCCCCGGGAGAATCTGTGCTTCATGTGATGCACATTCTCTTCTCTCCCCGCCGCTTTGCCCCAGTCACCCCGCTCAGGAGTCCCCACCCCCCCAACAGCGCGAAATGGCCCCGAGGCCTGCACGCTGGCTGCCCCCGGAGGTGTCCCCTGGGAAGGGAAGACTCTCTGGCGGAGGAATAAGGGGGCGAAGGGGCGAGGGGCCCAGGGCGGGAACAGGAAAAGATGCGGCCCCGGGAATTGCTCCGGGACCGAAAAAGCTAACCTGCAGATGGCTCAAAGTTTCTTCTCCCTTCCTGGAGCAAGGAAGGAGCCATGTTGCCTCGGAGTTAACGGGGGACCCCTCCCTGCAAGGCATTTGCAGTTGAGCCCCATTTAAGAAGAGAGAGGAATAAAGTGCTTTTCCTACGATGTAGATCTAATGTCACAATAAAGCGTTTTAGTATGAGCAGAGAGGGGGTCGGCCTCCAATAAGCACCCCGTTAAGAGTCCTCTCAACTGTCATCCCCTTTTCTGTGTTGTTTTGTTTTGTTTTTGCCCCAGATCTTGGCTGCTAAGAGCGCAGAGATGCTGCTGTGCCATCCTTTCTTCGCTCGCATGCATCTCCAATACCCAGGGAAGTGCCGTGGCTATATTTAGAGACGCTTCTGCCCTTAACGCGATACAATCCAGTCTCTATGACAGGCAGTGTTTTGCTATCATCTGTAAATAGTGTATAGCACACAACCTTGCTAAACTCTGAGCAGTGGGGGGGTAGGGGGAAGAGTTCTTTTTAATTGCTTGCCACCCTCCTGCTACTCAGATTGCAGTTTCTTTTTGCAAGCCCCTATTGATTGGAAAAGACTGCCTTTGAAGCGAACTAAATCTGTAACCTTGTCTTCAACCTACTCATTAGGAGTCCCGGTCCCCACAAAGAACACATTTCCAGCTACCACAGAGGGATTAGGCCAGCGTGTGCTATTATTCCCCTAAAGGCGATCTCCCATCTCAAAACAGCCAGGCCTCAGTCCCCTGCTAGGAAAAACATTAATCTGGCCCTGCTTTTTCCTCCTCCTCTCTTCTCTTCACTACTAGGGAACCTTCCACAACAGAAGGTTGGAGCGGCTGTTGCTAGGCAAACATGCCAACTTAATTTGTTTAGGGGAAGCCAGTAACTTCCATTACAACCAAGCCATCTATTAATTCTTTGACCTACTAATAGCTGTGCCTTCAGCTAGGTTGGTAAAGCCCCTTCAAGGTTCCCTTAAAAAAAAAAGAATAGAATTTTTAACTTAAATGTATTTCACCAATAATATTTCAGTCAAAAAAAAAAGTTTAAAATGAAGGGGCTCGCCAAAATTCGTCTTAGTGGTATAATTAAACATTTGGCAGAAAAAGAAGAGCAGCTTTGAAGAAAACGCTGAAGTGTTTACAATAAAAACTGATCTACAAGAAGTCATTTTATATGCTTTAAATTCCCTGATTAGGCTAAACATATAAGATAGAATAATTTATTCCTCCAGACTGAACCTATTTAGAAGAAAGATAATATGGTTATTCAGTGAGAGAAAAAAAAAGGATTTTATTCCCAAATTAACTGTATAAGAATTTTAGCTAGTGATTAAGCTCCTTTTTTCCTGAGTTTGCTGTTTAAAAGTTTTTGCTATGTTATTGTTATGTAATAGTAACATTTTTCACAGGGTTGAGACAATATAAATAAGATTACATCTGATATCATGTTGAAATTTAAGTTTTAACTCCTAAAATTGTTTTAATCCAATGAAATTTTTATTAGTACAGTGAAACTGTGTTTGAGAAGTACCTTGAGCTAAGAAATGAATGAATTACCAGCCTTAGCTGGTTTGGCTCAGTGGACAGAGTGTCCACCTAGGTTCGATTCTTGTCAAGGACACATACCTGGGCTGCGGGCTCAGGCTTCAATAGAGAACATGCAGAAAACAGCCAATCAATGATTCTTTCTCATCACTGATGTTATTATCTCTCTCTCTCTTCCTCTTCCTTTCTGAAATCAATAAAGATATATTTTAAAAAATGAGTTACTGAAGACAAACAGGTAAAAGTTTTATACTATCAGAAATCACTATTTTGTAGTTTTAACACAATTTAAATAATTTAGTTTTGTATTTTATTATTTAATTCTGATATAGAATACCTAGAAATGTAGACTGCTTGGTCCTCCACCACTGATATACTATGAAAGTTAAATGAGTTACTTCACATAAAGGACTTAGGATAGCACATGGCACATAGGAAGTATATATAATTTTTTAAGAATCTATGTATATGTCATCTAGTCTTTAGTGTTTTTTTTTTAAATCAAATAACAGTAACTCATCAAATACATTTTTGCTCTTAGCATGAATCCTAATCAAATATTAATACTGTTCTTTAGATTACACGCAAATCTGAGTAATGCCTTATGTTTTTTTCAAAGTCTCTTTAAAATATATATGTGTATATATACTTTAAATAGGGAGAGGGAGAGGGAGATAGAAACATCAGTGATAAGAGAGACTCATTGACCCACTGTGTCCTGCACACCCTTCACTGGGGATCAAGCCCACAACCCAGGCATGTGCCCTAACCGGAATCAAACCTGGGACCCTTCAGTCCGTAGACCGACACTCTATCCACTGAGCCAAACCACCTAGGGCTGAAAAAATATATTTTTATTGATTTCAGAGAGGAAGTGAGAGTGAGAGAGAAACAGAGAGAGCAACATCAATATGAGAGATGATATCAATTGGTTGTCTTCTGTACAGGCCCCAAACAGGTAACGAACCCTCAACTAGATGTGTGCCCTGACTAGGAACTGAATCCACAGCCTTTCGGTATATGGGAGGGTGCTCCTACCTGCTGAGCCACCTGGCCAGGGCAATGGTCGGCATTTTTTGGGAAATGCAGGTAATAAATATTTTAGACTTTACAGGCCAAGAACTCTCTGTCACAACTACTCAACTCTGCCACTGCAGCAGAAAAGCAGGCGCAGACTATGTAAACAAATAAGCACCACTGTGTTTTAATAAAACTTTATTTACAAAAACAGGCGAAAAGAGATGGTGGCTGGATTTGGCCCCCAGACTATTATTTGCCAACTCTGTCTTATATAAAGAGAGGTTATATTTGCTATAGCCAGGGAAAGTATTTTATTACTATTATGTTCAACAGCAGCGTTAAAAGCCTTACACGTAATGACCAATGTTTACTATTAAACACAATTAATTAGACAGGGCTCCTGCCTTCCAAGGAATTAGTAATCTAAAACAACAACAGCACAGACATAATATTTATAAGTATTCCTGAGTGAGTGATTGCCATATAAACAGATGACTCCACAAGACTAAATGTGGAACTGAATTCAGAGGTGGGCAGATTTCCCCAGTGTTATTGATTTACAAATATCACGTAAGGTTTTAAAAAAAAAGCACAAGGGCTCATCCAGGAGCCAAAGTAAAGAGAACAATGCCCCAGGCTAGTCCTTTTCATCGAGAAGCTTTATGAGAGCATTTTTCAAAAGGGTCCTTCTCCCAATTGTAATTTCTCTGTTAAAATACATTATTGTCTGATTTGTCCTATGAGGTCAGGGGCTGTGTTATGCTTGCAGTTTTTTAAAAACATATTTTTATTGGTTTCAGAGAGGAAAGGAGGAGCGGGGGCGGGGGAGAGGAGGAGGTAGGGGAGGCGGGGACGGGAGGAGGAGAGAGAGAAAGAGAGAGACCAATGATAAGAGAGAATCATTGATCAGCTGCTTCCTGCACACCCCTTACTGGGGACCAAGCTGGAAACCCAGGCATGTGCCCCAGACTGGAATTGAACCCGGAACCCTTCAGTCCACAAGCAGAAGCTCTGAGCCAAACCAGCCAGGGCTATAGTTGCAATTTAGTGACACCTGTGCCCATCTACTTTATTTAACCTGCATCGAAGAAAAATGTTTCCCTTTCTCGACAGGAATACTAGTAAACTTAGAAGAAAAGTCAGTAGGTCAATTTATTCATGTGCTTGTGTATGTCTGGGTATGGTTACGTCAAATGATTGGCAATTCAAGTAACCTATTGCCTCCAATTACAGACATGGTGCAATAGTTGCTGTTGGATAGGGCAAGATTCCCTTGTAACTCCTCATATTCCTGGAAGATGGACATGTATAATGAATATTTGTAATATTTTGGCTTCCCAGTATCTTAGCTTCTCCTCCTTAAACTGTTTGGGAATTTTCTATTTGAGAATTTTTGTGGGTAGCAGGATCTCTTTTACTATAGGGACCAGAAAGTCCAGCTACTCACCTTCTGCCCTCTGCCCTGCCCCCACAGAGATCCTAGGGTAAGAGGAAGTGACCTAAACTTCTTGGTAAACTGGATATTTTTACTTGGGTCTTTTAATCTGGACTGAGTTACATGGGAGTACGTAGAATTCATCCCACTAGCACCTGTGATATCCACAGTCTGGTGGGACAATGGCAGCAATCTCTGGCAATGGCAGGGATACCTTTACCAGACCATTTGGGACAGATTTTAGCAGTGGTTCTGGCTATCAAGCCTCCTTCAGTTCCCTTCTTTATCATTAAACTGTGAGCCACTCAATATTCTTCCAGAAAATTCCCTTTCTGCTTAAGTTAGTCACTGAGATAGTTTAACATATAAAGGGAAGGGTGCAGAAATCCAGGGAAAACAGAAATAATCCACTTTCCCATTTCTCATAGAGTTGCCCTTCACTCAGTTTAATGGAGTTATCCATGTTTTTCTTTCTTTGGACCCTGATTTTTATGACCCTAGTCATTAGATTCTCAAAACTTAAGAGTACATCCGTATTCATTTCACTTAAACTGAAGTAAAGGTATCCTATGGTAAGTTTCCTTTTGTTAACGAAGTTCATTGATTATGCCCAAATAATAAGCACTCCTCTCAAGATTTTACTCATTCTGCTAAGAATGTTTAGTGTCTGCATTAAAAACAAATACACAGATTTCTCAAGGTGAAAAGTTCCATACAAATCTCTGTTTAGCTAAAAATCAATACAAAAGCAAAGGGCTTTTTTTTTTCTTTTCTTGAATTTTTTTTTTTCCTAACACGAATCTTCCTAATCAAGGGTTTCATTTGGGGCATTCAAAGCCCTCTTTGCTAAAATTATATGGAAAAGGAACTATTTTTAAAATTTTTGCAGAAGTATTTCAATGACCATAATTGAAGTTTTCATTTATAGATCTTTTCTGCAAATTTCTAACCTTTTTTCTGCAACATCTAATTCAGCCTCAGATGTTCTCAACTGATGATAGATATTCTTAGCCAATAGAACAAAATTAATTTGCATCTATTTTATTACAGTCACAATAAATACTTAATAACCTGTTATGTGCCAGTCATTATGTTGTGGTGTATTGGAGGCAGAGCAAAAGTGCACAAGAAGTTTGCAAGGATATGGAGCAACTAGTTCTCTCATGTGATGCTAGTGAGAATGCTTTGGGAAGAAATCAAAACATTGATGAGCTAGCCATCCCCCTTGTGGGTATTCAAAATAATTGAAGCAGGATCTTGAAGATATACATGCACATCCATGTTCATTGTAGCACTGTTCATAATAGATAAGAGGTGGGAAGAACCCAAATGTTTATCTACTGATAAATGGATAGAGAAAATGTTGTATATACATGCAATGGAATTATTATTCAGCATCAAAAAAGGAAGTCATATCATATGCTGGAATATAAATGAACCTTGAGGACATTATGCTTAGTGAAATATAGGCAGGTGCAAACATTTTACACTTTAACCAAATGTCTGTGAAACATTTTCCCGTGCCTCATGTCAGTTGATCCTCACAGAAGTCTTGGAGTAGGTGGATAGGAGACTTGGTAGAATCCTTTTTTTTTTTTTTTTCATTAGCTGGCAAACAGACATTTAGAAAGCTTAGAAACTTGACCCGACTGAAAAGAAGTAAGAAATGGTGGACCTTGAATATGACTTCAGGTTTTCTTACTGCACAGAATATAGTGAAAAACTGCTGCAGTTAAATATTTTACCCATTGTTCTCCCAACAATAATCTGCATTGTGTTGATATTTATTGCTATGTTGCTGACAATTACCTGAAAGAGAAGTTGGGGTGCTTCACTAGACTGGAAAAAGTTTAGCTAAATCAGAAAGCAGTTCTAATTAAGCAAGTTTATTCCATATATATATATATATATATATATATATATATATATATATATATATATATATATATATATATATATATATATATATGGCTAAATTAAGCTTTTGCCATCACCAATCACACACATGTGTTTCTATTTGTCATTGTCGATTGTGAATTTGGTTGGTGCTTTTATTATAGAGAAAGGGCAAATAGCAATATTAAAATATTTATTCTAATGAATTTCCTTTCAAAGTGCACGAATTCATACACCAGGCCAGTAGGTGTAAATAACACTGCAGTGAACATAGGGGTAAATATATTTTTTGAATTAGTATTTCAGGTTTCTTCAGATACTTCTCAGAAGTGGGATTGCTGAGTCAAAAGGCAGTTCCATTTTTAATTTTTTGAGAAAACTTCATACTGTTTCCACAGTGGCTGCATCATTCTGCATTTCCACTAAGAGTACAGGATGGTTCTCTTTTCCCCATATGCTCACCAGCATTTGTTGTTTGTTGGTTTATTAATAACTAGAAGCTTGGTGCATGAAATTCGTGCACAGGGGAGAGGGTTGTCCTTCAGCCCAGTCTGCTCCTTCTCAAATCTGGGACCCCTTGAGGGATGTCCGACTGCCTGTTTAGGCCAGATCCAGGTAAGATTGGGCCTAAACAGGCATTCGGACATCCCTTTCACAGTCCAGGACTTCCGCTTCTCAACTGCTCACCTGCCTGCCTTTCTGATTGCCCCTAACCATTTCTGTCTGCCAGCCTATCACCCCCTAACTACCTCTTGCCAGCCTGATTGCCCTACCAACCTGTTTGCCCCTAACTTCCCTATGCTGTGGACCTGATCACCCCTAATGCCCTTCCCTGCAGGCCCAGTCATCCCCAACTTCCCTTCTCTGCTGGCCTGGTCATCTCTAAATGCCCTCTCCTGCAGGCTTGATCACCCACAACTGCCCTCCCTTACAGGCCTGGTTTCTGCCAACTGCCCTCCTCTGCTGGCTATCTTGTGGTGGCCATCTTGTGTCTACATGGGGGCAGGATCTTATGACCACATAAGGGCAGTCATCTTGTGTGTTGGAGTGATGATCATTCACTGCATATTACTCTTTTATTAGATAGGATAGAGGCCTGGTGCACCGGTGGGGGACAGCTGGTTTGCCCTGAAGGGTGTCCTGGATCAGGGCGGGTGTTCCCTTGGGGCATGGGGTGGCCTGGGAGAGGGGCCTGGGGTGGTTTGCAGACCGGCCATGCCCCCCAGTGACCCAAGTGGAGGCCTTGGTATCTGGGATTTATTTATCTTCTACAATTGAAACTTTGTAGCCTGGAGTGGAGCCAAGTCTTCTGCTTGCACTGCCATTGAAACTTTGTTGCCTTAAGCAGAGGTCTGGGTGGGCCAGGGTTTGTGGAAAGCTTGGCTTTCTCCGTCACCAGGGGCAACCCAAGCCTCTCTCCTGCTCTCTCTGTGGCCGTAGCCATCTTGGTTGGGTTAATTTGCTCTGATTGGCTGGTGAGCATGGCTGGTGGGTGTGGCTTGTGAGTACAGTGCAGGTATGGTCAATTTGCATATTACTCTTTTATTAGATAGGCTAGCTATTCTGACAGGTGTGAGGTGATATATTATTGTGATTTTAGTTTGCATCTCTCTGATGATTGGTGACAAGCATTTTTCATATATCTATTGGTCATCTGTTTGTCCTCTTTGAAGAATCATCTATTTTTATGCTTTTATTAATTTTTAGAAAGAGAAGAATAGAGAGAAACATCCATGTGAAACATTATCAATTGGCTGCCTCCTGCACACTCACTGCTGGGATTGAGCCCAAAACCCAGAGTTGTGTCCTTGACTGGGAATAGAACTGGTGCCCTCTTAGTTCCTGGGCCATCACTCAATCACTGAGCCATGCGGGTGGGGGCCTTTGCCCATTTTTAAATTGGGCTGTTTGTCTTCTAGGTGTTAAATTGTATACATTCTTTACATATTTTGGAAATTAACTAATAAGGAAGCTTTTGATTCCTCAAGTAGCTATTACAGATTGTAAATTGGATTAGGGTTGACCTCAAAAGAAGCCAGGCAAATTTAATCCATAAATATATTTCATTTATGGGCAGATTTGCAAGTCTGTAAATATCATTTTGCTTTTCAGATATGATTAGTATGTAGAAAGAGCTTTGGGATACACACACACACACACACACACACACACACTCACACACACACACACACACACATCTTTGAGGCCCAATGCATGAAGATTCATTTAAGAATAGGCCTTCCTTACCCTGGCTGCCAGTACCAGCTTCCCTCCAGCACCTGGGACCCAGGCCTTCGCTCTGGCTGCTGCCTTCTGCCTTCGCTACAGCCCTGACGCCCTCCTGTAGCTCCCTCCTTCCCCACCCCCCACCCCCTCATAGCAGGCATCCCACCTGCTCAACTGCTCCACACGCATTGCCCAGAGTGGCTGGAGAGGCCTGGAGTGGCTGGGGAGGGGTGGAATGCCTGTGTCATTGCCATGGCGATGATGCAAGCATCCCAGCCCGGCTGCTGCCATCTTTGTCATGTCAATGTGCATATTCCCTCCTCATTGGCTGTGAGTGCCACCATCTTTGTGGTGGAGTGACAGTAAATTTGCATATTCCATCTTTATTAAATAGGATATACTAGAGGCCTGACGCACAAATTTATGACTAGTGGTGTCCCTTGCCCTGGCCTGCGGATTGGGCCAAAACTGGCTCTCTGGTATCCCCCAAGAGGTTCCAGACTTTGAGAGGGCACAGGCCAGGCTGAGGAACCCCACCAGTGCATGATTGAGGCTGGGGAGGAGCACAGAAGATTGGCTAGCCAGGAAAGGACCGTGGGAGGGCTCCAGGGTGTGTCCAGCCCATTTGACTCAGTCCCAATTGGCCGGACTCCAGCAGCAAGCTAATCTATCAGTTGGAGTGTCTGCCCCATGGTGGTCAGTGCACATCATAGAAAATGGTTGCACGGCCTTAGCATATCATTAGTATATTATGCTTTGATTGGTTGAACGGCCAACTGGCCTACTGGACACTTAGTATATTAGGCTTCATATATATATATATATATATATATATATATAAAACGAATGGCCATTGACGAGTATTATGTAAACATAAATGGGTGGGGAGGTTCAGATCAGGACTATACCTAACATGAATTCTCTTGCTATGGTGCATGTGATTGTGTTGGATTACTCAGATGGGGAGAGATCTGTTCTCTGCATCTCTTGGTACTGTCTGCCATTCTTTGCCTGCTGGTGTTATTCTTTTCTGTAGTAGAAAGGGTAGGGAGAATGTGGTTGGTTGTCTCAGGGCTACATTTTTATCATAATGCAAAACCAAGGAACTCCCCACTCTCAATCCCATCCTCAGCATAACACACAGGGATGTTCAGGAGGAAGGGATTGGCCTGAACTGTGGCATGTACCCATACTTGTGGCTGTGAAAATTGGGACCTTGATTAATAACTCCACCAAAAATACATGGAACCAGAAGTAGAGAACTACCCAGATAAATGTATGCTAAGTGCCTTTTGAAACATATGCTGACCACACTTTGCTTTTAGGGAAGATGTATTACAAATCATTCTGAGATAATGCAATCAATGACAAAAAATAAAATAACAATAGCAATCAATATTAATTGAGTGTTTACTGTCATCAGGCATTGTTCTAAATGTACTGACTTACTTAATTATTTTGTTGTTGTTGTTAATCCTCACCTGAGGATATTTTCTGATTGGTTCTTAGAGCGAGTGACAGGGAGGGAGAGAGACAGAGAAAGCGAAACATCAATGTAAGAGAGACACATCAATTGGTTGTCACCCTTCCCCGCATGTGCCTTGACCAGGTCTGAGAATCAAGCCTGCAACCAAGGTATGTGCCTTTCACCAGAATTGAACCTGGGACCTTTCAGTTCACAGGCTGATGCTCTATCCACCGAGCCAAACTGGCTAGAGCGACTCATTTAATTCTTATACAGATTTATAAATAGGTATTATTTGCATTATCTCCACTTTATAAATGAGAAAAGAAAAAAATCAAGTTACTTGTCCTGAGACCACTCATCAAAAAAGTAGTAGAGCTGGGAATTGAGTCTTAGGCTGTGTTGACAAAGAGTAGGAGGGAAAACCCCACCTAATGGATATGAGAAAACATGTTTTCAAGTACACTTAGTGGAAGATTTGGAATCAAACCAAAAGATCAATTTGGTTTCTAACTTTTATAAAATGTTGAAGACTCAGAAATGTTTGGTGAAGGTTAGAGTGAATTTTTAAAGGATTCCATCAGTGTTCAAAATCATCCAAGGAATATATTAGATAACAATGTATTTCAATCTCCTAGGAGAATACCCATGAAAAGGCACATCTTACATGTCCTTGGGTATTAACTAAGAGTTACTTGTATTACAAACAACTTTACCCACTGAAGGATTGAAGACAGTCTCTGTACATCTGAGAGCAAACATCAATCCAACCTTTAATTAAGTCAGAAGCTTTGGTTCAAAAGAAGATGGAGCATTTTTTTTGTTTTTGTTTTTTAAATAATCCTCACCCTAGGGTATTTTTCTTTTGCTTTTTATGTTTTTATTGTATTTGTTTAATACATTTTTATTGATTTCAGCGAGGAAGGGAGAGGGAGAGAGATATAGAAATATCTATGATGAGGGAGAATCATCTATTGTCTGCCTTGATTGGAATCGAACCTGGGACTCTTTAGTCTGCAGACCAACGCTCTATCCATTGAGCCAAACCAGCTAGGGTCCATTGATTTTTAGAGAGAGTGGAAGGGAGGAAAGGAGTGTAGAGAAAGAAACATCAGTGTAAGAGAGACACATTGATAGGTTGCCTCCTGTACGCACCCCAATCCGGACCGAGATAGGACCTGCAACCCAGGTATATGCCCTTTACTGGGAATCCAACCTGAACCTTTCAGTCCATGGGCCAATGCTCCAACCACTAAGCCAAACCAGCCAGGGCTGATGGAGCATTTCTTAAGATCCAGTAACATCTCTGGAGACCTTCCTTCTCTTGGATTTATGAGATATTTCCTGTTTTCCTCTCTCTTTACAGGTGCCACCACCCCATCTATGTTTCTTCTTACGAGGCTGAGAAACTACCAACTTCAGTGACCTCAGGAAAAAGCCAGAGCCCTTTTGTTTTTAAGGAATTACTGTCAATTACTAACAGAGACAAATACGTGGTCAAAAGAAACTGACAAAAATGGGGAAGTAGCAATATGCACAAATTTTCAGTAAGTTCTTTAAATTATTCTTCATACTTTACCAAAATGAGTTAGCAGATTGCAGCTAAATTAATTTTATCATAGTCCTACCTGGAACTTGCTTTTAACGTGATAATTATTTATTGAGGACTTTTAAATAGATTATATGACATTATGGCTGTGTATTTGTGTCTTATGAGTTTGGTCAGTGTGAATTGTCTTTGAGATGCTCCTTATCTTTTTTTTTTCCCAATTCTGCCCAAGGAGAGAGAAAGAGAGGATGCGGGGGGGTGGGGGGGGAGGGAGAGAGAAACAATGATCAGTTGCCCCCCATATGCACCCCCAATGGGGAATGAACCTAGAAAACAGGTATGTGCCCTGAGACTGGGAATCAAACCCATGACCCTTCAGTAAATGGGCCGATGCTCCAACCAACTGAGCCACAAAGGCCAGGGCTCCTTATCTTTAAGTAATTGAGAAAATCCAGTATATGTGTATGTGTGTGTGTGTGTGTGTGTGTGTGTACGTGTATATATATATATACACAACTCCTTGAAACTCGTATTATCCTCTTAATCAATGTCACCCCAATACATTTAAATAAAAAATAAAAGCTGAGGGACAGTGGCAATCTTTCCAAGTCTCCTGCCAAAGGGGGCCTGCCAGAGCAGAGCTCCTAAGCCACACTCCCGACTCACTCCCCCACACTGTTCACAGCTCTGCTTGTTCTGCCCTGATTTGGGCTACACCAGAGGAGCCATAAAGTGCCATGGTCAAGAGAATAGACTTTAGAGCTAGGCTGCCTCAGTTTGAAGCATGATTCTATTATTATAACGTCAACTGGAACAAGCAGCCAATCCCTCTATGTCTGCGTTTCCTCAGATAAAATAAGACCTGGGGTTCTGGAAAACCAGGATGTTTGCTAGTGAGGATAGAATTATAGCAAGGGAAGTTAAAAACTTAGCAGGTCAGTTTCCTTCCAGCGGTTCTCAACCTGTGGGTCCCGGATCACTCAAGACTATCAGAAAACACAGATATTTACATTATAATACATAACAGTAGCAAAATTACAGTTATTGAGTAGCAACGAAAAGAATTTTGTGGTTGGGAGTCACCACAACATGAGGAACTGTATTAAAGGGTCACGGCATTAGGAAGGTTGAGAACCACTGCTTTAGGCTCTGGAGGTGGCCGATGAAACATTCTTCTCCTGTTATGCCCGAGGACACAGCCTGATGATTCTTCTCTCCAGACCTGCTGTCTGCCTCCATGGTTGGATGTACACGTCTGGTATTTGCCTTGATGGCTATCTATATGTTAGAAAATAAAAATCTTACCCACGTTCATGCAACAGAGGTGGAATGTAAGTGGCAGAGGCGGAAGTCTCATTCAGCTCTGATTCCAAAGCCAGTGAGCCTCACAGGGTCCCACCAGCCTGGGTTAAAAGAGAGACAACAGCAGAGCAGTTGGGATGGGACAATCAGAGGAACACTTCCTGTGCTCCTTGGAAGTGCTTCACTCTGACATGCAAAATATGTATCCCAAGCAGTCCTGGTCCTCACAGAGTTTACAGCCTCCCCCATGTAGGTAAGAGTGACAGACATGAAAGTCTGTGGTACAAACTCTAGGTGCCAGGAAAGAGAAAGATTATTGTGAGCTGGCATAGTAGGGGAAGGCTTTAAAGTTTATCAGAAACTTAAAGAGTGGGCTACATAGACATCGAAAGAGGGGAAGGATAGTACATCGCAGTGGCTTAAAGATTATGAGGGAGAAGATCACTCCCAAGGAGAACAATATGACTGAATCAGGGTCCTGCAGGACAGGTAGAGTGGGGGCCCGAGGATGACAGGTTTTCACAGCAGGAAGATAGTTTAAGATAGCATGAGTTTGGTATACGGGGTGAGGATGTGATAGTTTAAGACAGAATGAGTTTGGTATACGGGGTGAGGATGTGATAGTTTAAGATAGCGTGAGTTTGGTATACAGGGTGAGGATGTTTCGGAAGGCCAGGCAGGTGGCACCTGACTGCAGTCATCCAGATCTGAGATGCTGAGGTATCCATCAGGGGTGAGGTGGGTGCAAATGAATAGGAGGAACTGATATTTAGGAGGAAATATTGTTAGGCCTCCATTTTCAGGAGCAGTGAAATAAAAGGACGGGTTCAAAATAATTCTTAGGTTTCTCCTGTGTCCACTGATGTTTACTCAGTTTTTCCTCTTTCCCTCCTTCTCTTCCTTTGAACTGTCTTCCCCCAACCACATGTAAAATCAATGAGGAGTAACATAAGATCAAGTTTTTGTGCTACGTTCTTCTTGGCGAGTTTATAACTGTTCATCTCAATGGGAAAAGTATGTGGAGAATCAAGGATCTTCATTCTTGCTTTTAGGCTGTCTTCTTTGAACATGGAGCATATGGTTTTTTTTCTTTTTCCCTTTTCCTCTCTCTTTCTTTCTTCCTTCCTTCCTCTCCCCCTCTCCCCTCCCCTTCTCTCTCTCTCTCTCTCTCTCTCTCTCTCTCTCTCTCTCTCTCTCTCTCTCTCTCCCTCTCTCTTTTTCTTTTTTCCTTCTTTTTGATATTTATGTATCCAAAAGGCCATATTTCCTTAGTCTACAACAGATTAACTATTTCCTCCTTTTCTTGTTTACATGTTCACCTGAAAAATCTCTTGAGTTTCATTCTGTTCCTCCAAATAGTGTTTGATTCTTCTGCAAACACTAATAAAAAATAACTTGAAGTTACTCCTGGACCTTTCATTCCGAAAGATCCCAATATTCTTTTCCACTGTGTACGAATGTTATTATATTATGTAGATACACTGTATTTCCTTAGTGCCTTTATCTGAGGATCATAAGTACAGGGCAAATGCTAATTAATTCTTACAACAACTTTATGAACTATAATTTTTATGTGTATACAGTAGATGAATCACCCCGAAAGACCAGTAAAACACAGCCTTTGTGGGAAAGAGCAGGCTTGGCACAACTTCATATATAAACAACCCAGTCAAATAGTTTAGAGCAGGAAAGGCAACATCGTATTTTGTTTAACTGAAACCACCAATGGAATTTCACTAAGAGAATATTATCCAAATAATGACCTATCTAGTTTTCTACCAACCACACTTGGACTTTGGTAATAAACACCCCCAGGAAAAAAGAAGGAAGTGTTCAAACCTATTAATAGCTATCAATCTCTCCCCAAACAAGTGCTTAGGCACCAAAACAATCCTAGTTATTAACTGAAGTTTCGATTTAGCCTCAATGCAGAGAAAGTGTGCCATGGGGTGACTCATCAACACTTTGCTTCCTGCTTAGATTTTCAGGAGGGTCTCTCCTTGAGGTGCATAGGTCAAGGCCTATGCAGCTGAAGAGAGATTAAGTCTTCATTATTTTCAGATAGGCTGCTCTTTATCATAAAAACAAAAATGGGCTTTTTAATGGAAAAAGTTACAAGGAAATGGACTCTTTCTTTTTTTTAAATATATTTTATTGATTTTGTACAGAGAGGAAGGGAGAGGGATAGCAAGTCAGAAACATGGATGAGAGAGAGACATCGATCAGCCGCCTCCTGCACGCCCCACACTGGAGATGTACCCACAAGCAAGGTACATGCCCCCGACCAGAATCGAACCTGGGACCTTTCAGTCCACAGGCCGACACTCTATCCACTGAGTCAAACCGGTCTCGACGTGGACTCTTTCTTTTTCTAAGTTGGCTCAGGGAACAATAGAGGATCTGTACCAACAAATGCTATCTTTGCTTAGGAAAATGGATTTAACACATTTTCCTTTATTGGAAGCTTACCTTTATCCTAGCTTTTTAGTATATAAATTTTCAAATATATGTAAAAGTAGACAGAAGGATATAATAAAGAACCTATGTACCCACCACTTAATTCAATTATCACCTTGGCTCCTCTTTTAAAAAAAAAATATTTTTATTGATTTCAGAGAAGGGAGAGGAAGAGATATATAGAAACATGAATAATGAGAGAGAATCATTGATTCACTGCTTCCAATTGACCCTGTAACCTGAGGCACATGCCCTGAATGGGAATCAAACCTGACCTCCTGGATCATAAGTCGATGCTCAACCACTGAGCCACACCAGCTGGGGCCTGTTTTGTTTTTAATGGTGTCATATAATCTCTTACCTCTTGAACGTTTTAGAGTTTATTTTTTATTTTTTGTTTTGTTTTTTGGTTGTAGAAGTGAGCCAGCTGGGCTGTGTGGGCTCAGAAAACAAGTTCAGAAGCAAAAGAAGAGCCCTTAGGAGAGAGAAAGGCAAAGGTATGGAGCCTTTGAGGAGATCAAGGAGAAAAGGAAAGGCGCCTTTGGTGTGCCCCTGAGGGGGAGAGTGAGCCTGAAAGTTGTAAAAAGTTTTCTTCTTCCTATGTTATCTCTGTTTTCTCTGGGTCCCTTTGTTCTCTTCCTCAGCTTTAGGATGATTGTTCAAGAACCAGACAGCTCACTGGAGCCACACATTGTCTATTATCCTGGGGCTATTCAGTTTCTGTTAGGCAGAATCAGTTACTACTTCATCTGATTTCAGGTTTTCAAAAGCTGGTTAAAAGTTCTTATCTGCTGCTCTTTCTTCTCCCATTTGCTTCGTTTTTGGAGGGTTAAAAGGTGGTCTTAGGCAGGAGAGATACATTCATTCATATGATCAATCTGCCATCTTCAACCAGAATCTATTGAGAAATGTAAAATCTCTCAAAAACACAATCTGTGGATTATGTGACAATTGTCATTAACAGGAATAGCAAGATTTATAGAAATAGTTTTTAAATTGCACTTAAAGTTTTCTATATGAGACTATTAGTTCAGTTGGGCAGAGCATAGCAAAATAATGACAAGGTCATGCGTTTGATGTCCATCAAGGTCAGCTAGCTTTATTTAATTTCAAAGACTTCATCTTCTCCCCTAAACTCACAGAGAAAGTGTAGAATGTTGTTTTGGGTAGCTATAAAATAGGCAAGAAATAATCCAGCTTTCGTTTTCCTGCTGCAGCATGCTGCCAAGGGCAGTTAAAGGAACAAAAACCACGGGGAAGTTAAAGGGAAATAGTGAGAAAAGAGTACAGACCAATTCACTTCTGATGGGGGCGAAAATCAACCCATACGCCTTAGGTTGCTTCCTTAGAGGCAGACTTTCAGATGGTGACTTGTGGAGAAAATTTTATTGAGGAGTCCTTCCAGGGACATGGGGGCAGTGGGAAAAATTTATCGTTGGTGCAGCGACACCAGAAGCCTCACCTGATCTACAAAAAAAAAAAAAAAAAAAAAAAAAGCCTGGAGCTAGGGTTCCTTCAAAATTATCCCTCTTTGAGGCAAAAGGCCAGACTTTTATAACCTCCCATTGACCAGTTATTGGATGAGAACTATCCCTAGGAAGGGAGCATGACATTCTGAGGACATGTCTTCGGTGAAGTGGCTCTCATCAGATGATAACAATTTCCGTAGAGTTTTAGAGTTGGAGCCAGCATGCAATGTCCCTGGCAGTGGGGGTAGCAGACCAAGGCTTTGAATATGCTGTACAATCTACTGCCCCTGCCAAGTTCAAGAGTTGAAATATTGCTTCTTTCTTCCATATCTCCTAGATCAGTGGTTCTCAACCTTCCTAATGCCATGTCCCTTTAATGCAATTCCTCATGTTGTGGTGACCCCCAACCACGAAAATAGTTTTATGGTTGGAGGTCACCACAACATGAGGAAATGCATTAAAGGGACGTGGCATTAAGAAGGTTGAGAACCACTGTCCTAGATCCTTAAGGGGAGAAGAAAATTCCAAGTTCAATGGCAGAAGTGCAACTATATTTGGAGTGAGATGGAATAAAGGGTCAGTGCAGTCCATAAAGCAGATAATTAGCCTCCAACAGACAGAATAATGGAATGACCTCTCCAGTATTTTATTTCTGTCATTTTGCATCTTGTGCATTTGAGTATATTTACTTTGGTTAAAAATCATGCTTGGTTTTAAATATAAAGCCAAAGTTGCCATGTGTGGGTTTATGGTGCAAAATTTGGGAAAAGTTCAAAGACAGTACTTTCAGGAGAAAGAAAACACTCAAAATCTATTTCAGGTTCAGTTAACACAGCACAGAAAAGTAATAGTAAAAAATTATCACATTTTTTCACTATTTATGGAGGAAAAGGAAAATAGTGACTTCATACTAAAATAGATATATTTAAGTGCACCTCTCTCTCTCTCTCTCTCTCTCTCTCTCTCTCTCTCTCTCTCTCTCTGTGTGTGTGTGTGTGTGTGTGTCTCTCTGTCTATTTTATTTATGCACTAGGGGCCCACTGCATGAATTCATACACCTGGAAAGGAACTGTGGACCGTGAAGCTGTGATGGGCACAGGGGCGGGTCTTAGCCCATCCTCCGCACCCCTGCCTCGTTCCTTCCACCATGGCCCCTGGTCTCCTCTATTGGCAGCCCCACTCCTACTGCCACTGCTCCAGTGAGCTGATGGCACCAGCCCCGCTTGCACACACTGATGGTGGGAAGCAATTGGGGCTGGCACCAGCAGTAGGTGCTGCTACGATCACCCCTCAGGAGCAGGGGGAGGTGGAGAAGCCCTCAGGGGTGATCAGTGCCTGCAGCCGCCACTCACACCCACAGGCAGTGCTAAGTGAATGGGACTGACACTAGGTGCTATCAGCAGGTGTGAGTGGCAGCTCAAGCGCCAGCTGTGGGTGTGAGTGGTGGCTACTGGCCTGATCACCCCTCAGGAGCACAGGGAGGTGGAGAAGCCCTTAGGGATGATTGGGGCTGGCAGCTGCCATTCGTACCTGCTGACAGTGCTGAGTGATTGGGGCTGGCGCCTGGCGCTGGCAGTGGGTTCAAGTGACGGCTCCGGAGCCAGCAGTGAGTGTGGGCACTGGGCAGGGACATAGCGTGTGGAAGCAAAGAATTTTAAGTAACCCCTAGAGGTTTGCCCCAATGACAGCGACCTGTGCCTCGCCTTGGTCTGGCACCCCTACTCACCTGTTCCACCATCCTGCTGCGGCCGATGCCCACCATGTTCTGTGTGTGCCCGCCTGGTGATCAGTGCACATCATAGTGACCAGTTGTTTGGGTGTTCTGCCGTTTGATCTATTTGAATATTAGGGTATTATACATATAGATAATTTAAATATTCAAAGCACTGATATATGGTACTACCTATACTTTAGGCTCTAAAAATTGTATTTTGTTGTCTCTTAAAAATATTTTGAGGAAAATAGGACATCAATTAAAGTACTTTCATTTCTAGCCTTCCTCCCCTACCACCACTCCATCTCTCTCTTCCTTTCTCCCCAGTGAGGGTTTATGTGTGTTATTTTAATAGTTACATTTTACTCCTTGGAAAAGGCAGAGAGATTTAATAACGTCTTTTGATTCATTTCATTGTTCCTAAAATTCAGAAATTCAATATTTCCTAAGCAAAGATATATCAAAATCATTCAAGACAAATAGCTACATGAAACAATAATTTCAAATTTTAATTCTGTCCCCTCAAGCTTCAAATCTGTGGGCAACAGAAGCTAAGGGAAGCGAGGGGACCTTCACAACCTAAAAATCTCTTTCTTATTGTTGGGAAACTGAAGAACATTAGTCAACTAACCCACAACTTTAAAAGAGGGAGGGAACCAGTTTTTGTTAGGTAGTGACTTAATGGGTTCAACAGGACAAGATATATTGTGAAGACGAGTGCTGGCTGAGTCATGAGTAGCAAACAACTGAGCCTGGTTTCCAGCAGGCAGCTGGATTCATCGTGGTCACGTGGTAAATGAGAACAAAGCCATTTGGATTATCTGTGTCACAATAAAGGCTGGAGGGATGGCTTCAGCCTCATCGGAAAGAATATCCAGGAAACTGGAAGTTAAACTCATCTGGCTCCTGCCTTTATGTCAACAGAGGGCTCCATCGCCCATAAAACCTTACAGCTATGAAAGTCAAAAGGTACTTTAGGATATACCATGAAACCTAAGTCTTCCTTCCTTTCTTGTTCTCCAGCTTCCCATTCCCTTTCCAGAGACCAATGTCTCCAGTTCCTGACGCATTTGCTTCTAAGATGTTCTAAAGTGTAGATTTAAAAAATCTATACTTTGCTTTCTATTTTTGCTGCCACCACCCCCTGTCACTTAGAACCAATATAATAACTTTGAAAATAAATTTGGTCTTCTGAGTTCATAGTAAAACTCTGCTGACTCAGAGCGTATCCCCACCAATAAGTAGTACATGACTATAATGTTGTAAGTCAATTACATCTCAATTTTAAAAATAAAGAGAAAGCAGTAATAGAGGAACAGAGAAACTACAACAAGAATACTTTTTTTTTTTTTTAGAAGGCAGTTGAGATGATAAGAGATCTTCCTGTGAAACCACAGTGACTTTTTTGGGTACTGCTTGGTGTTAACTCTCACCAGGGAGGGACATTTGCAAATGCTCCTAGTACTTTGAAAACTACAATTATGTTATTGCCCTTCTATGGACTGTGTCTGGTTTCTCCCTATACAAATCTTACGACACTACTCATTTTTTGTCACATCCCCCACAAAACAAACCTACTTCACAAAATGCTGAGAAGGAAAGCCAGCTTTTACTAAAGATTTCATGGAAGGAAAAGGAGAAGAATTATATATTACACAACAAATAATTTTAAATTCCTAACCGAACATTTTTTTTAAGTTTAATAAAACTTTATTGTTCAGATTATTACATTTGTTTCTCTTCTTTCCCCCAATAGCTTCCCTCCACCCACTCCCACTCCTCTCTCTACCTTACCTTCCCCCACATTTTCCTCATCCATAGGTGTATGATTATTGTCCAGTCTCTCTCTGTACTCCTCTCACCCCTTTCCCGATTCTATTATATTCACCAGTTTATTTTGTTCATCAGATTTTTAATTCACTTCTTAGGTTCACTTGTTGATAGATATGTATTTGTTGTTCATAATTTTTATCTTTACCTTTTACTTCTTCCTCTTCCTAAAGAGTACTTTTCAGTATTTCATATAATACTGGTTTGGTGTTGATGAACTCCTTTAGCTTTTTCTTATCTGGGAAGCTCTTTATCTGCCCTTCAATTCTGAATGATAGCTTTGCTGGATAGAGTATTCTTGGTTGTAGGTTCTTGCTATTCATCATGTTGAATATTTCTTGCCACTCCCGTCTAGCCTGCATAGTTTCTGTTGAGAAATCTGCTGACAATCATATGGGTGCTTTCTTGTAGGTAATGAACTGTTTTTCTCTTGCTGCTTTTAATATTCTCTCTTTGTCTTTTGCTCTTGGCATTTTAATTATGATATGTCTTGGTGTGGTCCTCTTTGGATTCCTTTTGTTTGGGGTTCTGTGCACTTTCTAGACTTGTAAGTCTATTTCTTTCACCAGATGTGGGAAGTTTTCAGTCATTATTTCTTCAAATAGGTTTTCAGTATCTTGCTCTCTCTCTTCTTCTGGCACCCCAACATTCTGATGTTGGTACACTTGAAGTTGTCCCAGAGGCTCCTTACACTATCTTCACACTTTTGGATTCTTTTTTCTTCTTGCTTTTCCAGTGGAGTGTTTTTTGCTTCTTTGTATTTCAAATCTTTGACTTGATTCTTGTAATCCTCTAATCTGCTGTTGGATCTTGGTATGTTATTTTTTATTTCAGTCAGTATATGCTTAATTTCTAGTTGGTCCTGTTTCATATCCTTGTGGGTCTCACTAAATTTATCAGACTTTTCTAGAAAATTCTTGAAAAACCTTATAACTGTGGTTTTGAACTCTATATCTAGTCATTTGCTTTCCTCCATTTCTTTAGTTTATGACCTGTTTCTTTGTCTCTGCATTTTGGCTGCTTCCCTGAGTTGGTAGAGTGGCCTTGTGTGCTAGGTGTCTTATAGGGCCCAGTGGTTCAGCCTCCCCAGTTACCTGAGGTGGATACTCTTGGTGCACCCCTTTGTGGGCTGTGTGCACAGTCTTGTTGTAGTTAAACCTTGATTTTTGTTGATATCTCTGGGAGGCATTGACCTCCAGGCCAATTGGCTGTGAGGATCATCTGTGTCTACTAGGGGAGAACTTCTGTGCGGGAGACACCCTTATGAAGCAAGACTTGCTTCAGTTGGGCTTTGGTGCTCACTGAGTCTGCCCACTGAGTGTGTCCCTTATGGATATGAGGACTTGTTATCTGGATTGTCTTACTCTGACCCCTGGGTACACTGGCTCTTGAATCTCCAAGAAGTGCTAATTTAGTCTCTACTTGAGGCCACCCAGCAGGAGCTATGGAGAGATCTGCAGATTCCTCTCCTTTGTTTGGGTTTTAAAGGTGCCCAGATGAGGCCCAGTTGTGAAGCAATGCAAGCTGCTATGGGGCCTTGAGCCTTTTTTTTTTTTTATATCCTGGTTCTCTCTGACACAGCTGCAGTTTTTTAGGTAAGTATAGATTTTAAAGGACCAGGCCATTCATATGCAAAAGCCTCTGTGCACAGCTTGGATGGAGCAAGGTCTCAGGTCAGAGCAAACAACAATGGCTTCCTGTCAGCCCTGCCCTAAAAGGCCCCTGGGTCTCAGTATCCCACGGTAATCACTGCAAGTACCTCTGAGAGAAACTGCCCTCGCTTTCCACTGCTGCCAGACAGTTCATTTTCTCCCAGTATGAGTCTGGGTCCCTAGAGTCTCACCTGGAACTGGAGTTCAGATCAGTCAGGAGCTTGTGTCTCCTTTCGGATTGAAAAAGCCAACAGTGTCCTCACTTGCCAGCCTGGTTCGCGCGTGCACCTCTGTACCTCTGCACTTTACTTCCACAGCTCCTCTGAGTCTCAGTGTGCTTTTCTCTTTCCTTCTAGTTGTAGAATTTTCACTTAGCCAGGCCTTGCTGTGGTTCTGGATGATGTTCGTTTTGCCTTTTAGTTGTAGTTTTGAAGTGGTTGTGCGAGGCAGCAAGTTCAGGTGTTTACCTATGCCACCATCTTGGTTTCTCCTCCTCTAATACAACATTTAAAAAAAAAATTATTGATTTATTACAGAGAGACAGATAGAAAGTCAGAAACATCGATGAGACAGACATCGATCAGCCACCTCCTGCATGCTCCACAGTGGAGATGTGCCCGCAAGCAAGGTACATGCCCCCAACCAGAATCGAACCTGGGACCTTTTAGTCCCCAAGCCGACGCTCTATCCACTGAGCCAAACCAATCTTGGCTAGTACAACATTTTTGAACCCTTCTGAAAATACTACCAGCTACAGGTTCTCTCATTCTCTTCTAACCCTTCATATATCCTCCACTTAGAGTAATTTATAGTAACTTCTCTAACTTATCATCTTTCCCTAGAGTTTTGAAGCCTAGCTTCTCTAAATGGGTTTAGAAAAGCAAGTCTGTGCCTGGGAAAGGATTCTCTTGTCCCCCTGCCCCTTATCATCTTGTTTTTATTGTTATATTACCAATTCTCTTTTTTTCCAGGACAAATCTCTCTTATGAACTCTTGTTCTCTATACTTAGTTGCCTCCTGCCTTCTCTGCCTGAATGTCCCATAGGCACTTTATTTTATCATGCTTCAAATCAAATTTGCATTCTTTCATTTCTTTCAAATTCTATTCCTCCTTTGTATCTTTTATTTCAAAAATAGTATCACCATCCACCCAGGTACTCTAAGGCAGAAACAGAAACCAGGAACCATCCTTGACCTTTCTCTCCCTTCTCACAGCTTCCACACTGGTAAGCATTTTGAGGAGGAGCAACATCTCCCAAATTTTATTTCTATACACTTGGATGTTTAATATTTGGTGAATTAATTAAAGTGGTTGATAAGAGTGTTTTCATTGAAAGAGTTTAAAAAAAACTCATTGTGCTAAGTTTTGGGAATTTCTTTTTTGTAATGCAAAAACAAGATTTATTTTTAAAATGCAAAAACATTTATTTGTACACACAACGATGAAGGAAAGCAGTCTTCTGTCAAATGGAGAACATTGAGATTTTTAAGTAGTTGATTTGGGACGTACTACAAGGGGTGGACTTGCTTTGTTGCCTTCAGATGTTGGGTCTCTTTACCTGACAATTCAGCAGGCTTTTAAAATGTGTCTCCTGCTGGGCTTGCTTTTCTACTCCCCCATGATATACAAGCTGGTGCTCCAGACAGCCTGTGTTCCTCTTCTGTTTATGCAGCTACTTTTCCAGGAAGCATAAGAGATTGGTTTCACTGTTGGCAGAAGCCACCGTCTTCAGGTCTAACAGGAGCTTGGCTAACTTGTTCTCCAACTCCAGAGCAGACTCTAGAGCTTGTATGCCAGCTCCTCAGTTGTTTATATCAGACCTGTCAATCACTGGAAGGCAGGTTTTTACCCCCACGTTTTCTTAGAGATCTTAGGAACCAGTTGGCATATTCCCTTTGCAAAAAAGAGGTGTCTTCATTGTAATAACAGGCCATTGGTAAAGAATCATCACTGATACGCAGCTCATAAGATACCTGTGATTAATAGCAATCCTACGATCCTCAGAGATGAGGCTATGGACCTGGGATGCCATCTCAGCTTTAGGGAAAACTAACAGTGCTTAAATAGTGCTACTTTTTCTAACAGCTTGACTTTTTATATACCTTACATATTTACAACGCTTTGCAACACATTTTCACATTCATAAACAAGGGAAAAATTATACTACTTTAGTGGTATAGAAATGGAGATTAAGTAATATGCTGCCAGGCACATAATTAGCAAAAGACAATCAGTGGGAATAGGCAGGGGAAAGTGATCTCAAATTCTAGCCCTTTGCCTTTGGGCCCAAGGCTTATTCTAAAACATCTCTTTCATAAGTGCATTTCCTAATAGAGGATTGCAAATAAGTAACAGAAATTATTATTATTATTATTATTTTTTTAAATATATTTTATTGATTTTTTTACAGAGAGGAAGGGAGAGAGATAGAAAGTCAGAAACATCGATGAGAGAGAGACATTGATCAGCTGCCCCCAGCACGCCCCACTGTGGAGATGTGCCCACAAGCAAGGTACATGCCCCCAACCGGAATCGAACCTGGGACCTTTCAGTCTGCAGGCTGATGCTCTATCCACTGAGCCAAACCGGTCTCGGCCAGAAATTATTTTATAAATAGAATCACAAACAAAAAAATCTATAATTGTGCAAGCATCTAGAATATTGACTCTAGTGATCTTCCCAATATTAATATATAAATCCTTTTTAAAAAATAAATCTTTATTCTTCAGTTTATCTCCCTGCCCCCTCCCCCAAGCTCCTCTCTACCTGATTCCCCACTCCCTACCACATGTCCTTACCTTCAGCCACTGTCCTCATCCATAGGTGTAAGATCTCTGTCCAATCTCTTTCCTCACCCCTCATACCCTCCTCTCTCCAAGAATTGTCAGTCCATTCCCTTTCTATGCCCTAATTCTATTATATTCACCAGTTTATTCTGTTTATTGGATTTTTTATTCACTTGATTTTTAGATTCACTTGTTGACAGGTATGTATTTGTTATCACTTTGTTGTTCATAATTTTTGTCTTTACCTTTTTCTTCTTCTTCTTCTTCTTCTTTTTTTTAAAAATACATATTTTATTGATTTTTTACAGAGAGGAAGGGAGAGGGATAGAGACTTAGAAACATCGATGAGAGAGTGACATCAATCAGCCTCCTCCTGCACGCCCCCTACTGGGGACATGCCCTCAACCAAGGTACATGCCCTTGACCAGAATCGAACCCGGGACCTTTCAGTCCACAGGCTGGATTTCTCTTCTTTGCTTGGAGTTTGGAAGTTTTGTAGCTGTCTGACCCAGTTGCAATTTGTTAGGTTAAGCTGTTAGAGGGCAGGCCATTCATATGCAAAAGACACTGCACAGTGCTGGGTGGGTTTGTAAATTGGGCAGGAAGGGTCTCAGAGAATCGCTAGGTTAGGGTGTGGCAAACAGCCCTGGCTGCCATTCAGTCTTCTCTGCTGCATCTGTTCCCAGCACAGTAAACAGTGATTCCTGTGCGCACCTCTGGGAGATGGCCACCCTCCCTTTCTGACCCGATGGCAGATAGTCCAGTTTCTCCCCTTATTAGTCTGGGTCACCAGAATCTCGCCAAAACTGGAGTTTAGAGCAGTTGGGAACTTGTAACTCCCTCCCAATTGAAAAAAACAGCACACGCCAGCCCGATTCAAGTGCATCTCTGTACCTCTGCTTTTCTGAGCCTCTGCATGTCCTACCAGGTCTCAATGCACTTTTTCCTTTCCTTCTAGTTGTAGAACTTCCTCTCCACCAGCTTTCCCGTGGTTCTGAGGGGTAGTCATTTTGTCTTTTAGTTGTAATTTTGGTTGGCTGTGAAAGGCAGCATGTATGGGTGTATACCTTATGCCACCATCTTGGTTCTCTCCCCTTTTTATTTTTTGATTTAAGGCTTGTCCCATTTTTGGATTACCTAATATGTTTTTTATGACTATGTATCTCTGAAAGATGCTCCTATTAACTATTTTTTTTTAACTTGAAGTTCAAAACTATCTTGATCATCTAGTGCCCTCTACTGGACATGCTATAGTATTATTAATAATTTATTTTAAAACATTGAGTGCTCTCAGGTAGCAGCAAGTGGCCTTGGATTTTGTAGTGATTGTTTTAACACATTTTTTGCTGCCAACTACAGGGTGGAGCAAAAATAGGTTTATAGTTGTGAGTTTATTCTTGTATTATTATCTGTTAATTATTGTATTATTTTCCATGCAAACAACTGTAGACCTACTTTTATCCCACCCTGTATATTACATCATTGAAAAAATATATGCTGTCAGTATCTAGGTCAGTGATCATATCAGAGGTAACTCAATACATGTTTGGTGAATTATTTTCCATGTACTCTGCTGTATTTTAGTAGTGTTCATGTGACAATTTACCGTGGCATTTTTTAATAAAGTAGTATTGCTCTTTTGCTGTTTCAATGGGTCCTCAGTCATTTTCTTTTCCACTCCTTTACTCCTGCCTTGAGACTTGGCAGCCAGAGTGATTGCTGATTTCCCCACTCCCATGTCCCACCTTGTCAGTTTTGGTTTTGCTCAAGATACACTGGAAGTTTATAAGAGCTTGGGCTATTGAATAAGACAGATCAGAGTTTAAGTTCAGACTGCCACTTCCTTGAACAAATGACATATCCCTGAAAAGGTCTTCCCATATGTAGAATTAGATAAAGTCAACCTAACTCATAGGAACATTGTGAGAATGTAAATGATGAAAATGCAAATAAAGGGCTCAGCACAATGCTCATCACTTAGCAACTGCTCAGTTATTATTAGCTTTTATTATTTTATTAACTTGTGTTATATTCTAGCTTAGGCATGTTTTGTCTTGAATATTGAAGACACTGGCTAAGGGAATGCATTAGAGGACCACTCTGGTTGCTGGATTTGTTTAATAAAAACATTTATCTCTAGGAAGAAAATTTCTGAAGAAAGCCCACACATTCTATAATTCTTTTTTTTAAAAAAGTATTTTTATTGATTTCAGATAAGAAGGGAGAGGGAGAGAGAAATAGAAACATCAATGATGAGAGAGAACCATTGATTGGCTGCCTCTTGCACACGCCCTACTGGGACTGAGTCTGCAACCTGGGCATGTGCCCTTGACTGGAATCGAACCTGGGGCCCATCAGTCCGCAGGCCTACGCTCTATCCACTGAGCCAAACTGGCTAGGGCTCTATAATTCTCTTTCACATCTCATGTTCTAAAAATTTTCAGCCAAAAGACTTGCCCAAATTCCCATCTTTTCAGGCTTCTTCGTACTTATCGATCATTTTTATTAGTTCTTCCTTATTCCTTAATATTCATTAATATTAATATTCATTTAATAAAATGTGAGGGATCTAGAGCACAGAAACTTCGAAACTGTAGAACTGGAAGAAGGTAGGAACAAACAAGATTTTGCGTAGTTTGCTATCCTGGTATAAAGGAGTTGCCCACATTTTCCTTTTGCTTTATTTTAACAAAAGAAAAATAATCAGTTTGTTGGTTTTTAAAATTCAATTAAAATTTTTATCATCTAGAGTGTCGGCCTGCGGACTGAAAGGTCCCGGGTTCGATTCAGGTCAAGAGCATGTATCCTGGTTGTGGGCACATCCCCAGTAGGGGGTGTGCAGGAGGCAGCTGATGGATATCTCTCTCTCATCGATGTTTCTAACTCTCTAACCCTGTCCCTTCCTCTCTGTAAAAAATCAATAAAATATATTAAAAATTTTTTTTATCATCTTACTGCATGTGCATTGTTTAAAAAGCCAAATAGTATTATAACGCTTATAATGAGAAAGGCAACTGGTTCCCTTCTCTCCCCCAAGACTGCCCCCTCTATTCCTCAGGAGGCACTGCTTTCACGTCTTTTGGCTGGCTGCTCTGGCATTTAGGCTCATATTTCTAAATAACATGCTTTACAGCTATTTCCTAATATTTCAGTTTTTATTGATTTTTAGAGAGTGGAACAGCAATTAGCTGTCTCCTGCATGCCCCCATCAGGCCTTCTACCCTGGCATGTGCTCTGACTGGGAATCAGACCAGCCACCTTTTGGTGCACAGGATGATTCCCAACCAACTGGGCCACACTGGCCAGGGCTCTTCTACTTAATTTTAAATTTTTGTTACGTTTTCCTAACATTGGCACATCTACTCAGCCTACATCTGTGCTCAGATACTATCTTTCCCTCTGTTTCTAAAAGTGAAGCTCAAGTCTGATCATCTCTTTCCTGTTAAACTCTGCCATATATCCCTTGACTTACCTTAATTTTATTTATTTTTTTAAATAATGTTTTTCTTTTTTAAAGAATTAATTAAAAACCAACCCCCTTGGAATGGCTTACAGTCAGGATTCAATCCCCTGACCACCTTCTAGCCTGATCTCTAAGCTCCTGCTACAGTGAACATATTTTTGTTCTTCAAATGTTCTCTCTTGCTTCAGAGGCTTGTAAGGGTTTTTCACTTTTTCTGAAACACTTTTTCCCCTCCTCTTGTTTGAGTGGCTAATTCCTAGCAATCTTCTAGGTCACATCTAAAATTTCTCTTCTAGTATATCCTCTTTGACCCTAAAATAGGCCAGCTGCCCCTATTATATGCTTCATAGTACACATTTGATTATAGTTACTTGTTCAATTTTCTTTACTTTCCACTAGCTCCAGGACAAAATAGCCTTGTTCCCTGATGCATTTCCAATGCTAAGCACACATCACAATGACTCAATAAATATCTGTTAACTGAATGAATAATGTTAAATGTGCTTTAATGTCCACAACTTCCTCATCTAGAACTCTTAATTTTATTTATTTTTTTAAATAGTGTTTTTCTTTTTTAAAAAATTTATATATATATATATATATATATATATATATATATATATATATATATATATATTTACAGAGAGGAAGGGAGAGGGATAGAGAGTTAGAAACATCGATGAGAGAGAGACATTGATCAGCTGCCTCTTGCACACTCCCTACTGGGGATGTGCCCGCAACCAAGGTACATGCCCTTGACCGGAATGGAACCTGGGACCTTTCAGTCCGCAGACCGACGCTCTATCCACTGAGCCAAACTGGTTTCGGCTATTTTATTTATTGATTAAGGTACTACGTATGTGTCCTTATCCCCTGTTGACTACCATGTCCCCCACTCCTGCCCTCACCCCCTTGGTGTCTGTGTCCAATAAAAGTCCTTTGGTTGTTCCTCCCCTTACTCCTACCTTCTCTACCTTTCCTCTGAGGTTTGACAGTCTGATCGATGTTTCTCTGTCTCTGGATCTGTTTTTGTTCATCAGTTTATGTTGTTCATTATACTCCACAAATGAGTGAGATCATGTGATATTTATCTTTCTCTGACTGATGTATTTTGCTTAGCAAAATGCCCTCCAGGTTCATCTATGGTATTGTAAATGGTAGGAGTTCCTTCCTTTTAACAGTAGCATAGTATTCCATTGCATAGATGTATCACAGTTTTTTAATCCACTCATCTGCTAATTGGCACTTAGGCTGTTTCCAAATCTTAGCTATGGTGAATTGTGCTGCTATGAACATAGGGTTGCATATATCCTTTCTGATTCGTGTTTCTAGTTTCTTGGGATATATTCCTAGAAGTGAGATTACTGGGTCAAATGGGAGTTCCATTTTTAGTTTTTTGAGGAAACTCCATACTGTTCCCCATAGTGGCTACAACAGTCAGCATTCCCACCAGCAATGCACAAGGGTTCCTTTTTCTCTGCATCCTTGCTAGCACTTGTCATTTGTTGATTTGTTGATGATGGCCATTCTGACAGGTGTGAGATGGTACCGCATTGTCATTTTGATTTGCATCTCTTGGATGTTTAGTGACTTTGAGCATCTTTTCATATGTCTCTGGGCCTTCCTTCTATCTTCTTTCAAAACGTATCTATTTAGGTCAATTGCCCATTTTATTTTTAAATATATTTTATTGATTTTTTTACAGAAAGGAAGGGAGAGAGAGATAGAAAGTCAGAAACATCGATGAGAGAGAGACATTGATCAACCGCCTCCTGCATGCCCCACTATGGAGATGTGTCCGCAAGCAAGGTACATGCCCCCAACTGGAATCGAACCTGGGACCTTTCAGTCCACAAGCTGGCACTCTATCCACTGAGCCAAACCGGTCTCGGCAATTGCCCATTTTTGATTTGTGTTGTTAATCTTACTTTTGTTAAGTTGTATCTACAACTCTTCTTTTGATTTCTTTCTTAGTTCAACATCCAATATAATAAAAGGCTAATAAGCAAATTGACGGAATGACTGGTCCCCATGATTCATACTGACCACCTGAATCATATTTGAGTGCTGACCCATGCACTAAAAGACATTCAATGCAGGAGCTGCTCCCTGGTGGTCAGTGAGCTCTCATATGGGGAGCACTGTTTAGCTGGGCTCATGGCTGGAGAGCATAGCGGCAGCGGTGGGAGGCGGCCTAAGCCATTAGTTGGACATCCCCTGAGGGCTCCCAGACTGTGAGAGGGCACAGACTAGGCTGAGGGACCCCCATGAATTTCATGTACCCGACCTCTAGTATACTCATAATTTCTTTAAGGCTCTGTAGGCAAAGCGGGAAAATTAACCTGAGAAAATAAGACACACAAGCATGTGCTAGCTTTTGGAGGAAATTATTAAGAACTTGCGTCAGTTAGACAGTTTATTTTTTCACCTACCTCTAGTACACCCATCATATCCTCAAGCTCCCCTCTCAGATCTCTAACGAGATATACTGATGTCTACAGTAATTCCCACTGTTTGTTCTTATGTAGCTCTGCTATACTGCGATAAGACATTGTGGTCTTGATGCCACTGGCCTGAGGAAGAGAAACTGATTCTCTGACAAACCAAGCCAGTAGAACTAACGATCTGCTGCGGTTCAGCAAGTGCTGTGACCAGCACTTGGACTGTAGACTATTACAGGGACAGATCTGCCAGGGCACAGTGGACCACTCACTACCTGCGTCTACCTCCCCACCTCACCCTTCCCCACGGAATTTTGGAAGTTGCAGTTTCCAGATACACACAGAAAGATGATAGCCTCTGACAGTACTATAACCAGAGAGTGGGACTGTGGACTTTGGAGGTGAGTCAGCAAGCCAGGCTCCTTACAGTGAGGCAGGGATGCTCAAATTTCCTGCCTTTCAGAGGGTGGATCTGCTCGGTATTATGAAGCACAGTATGTGTGGACCACCATTGTGTCTCTGAATCTAATTCCATCAGCTTCATAAACTCAGTTAATTCCTTCCGGCAACAATAGTCTGGCATTCTTTATTTTCTGCCTTGGTATGAATTTTGTCATTTTTCTTTGCCTTTCTATGTGTTTTAGGCAGCATTTGGGAGAGCCTGAGTCAGGGGCTGCTAGCCAAATACCATTTAAAACGAGAAATGCCTCATTGATTTTTATGGTGATTACATCAGCCTGTCCTCATTCCTTCCAGTCTCTGACTGTAGGATGTCCCAGGACAGAGTCTTTGGCTGCTGTTCAGTCTGCACTCTCCTTCAGAGGGCTAATCTACTTTTACACCTTTACATCTGGTATCTGATGACCCTCAGCCTGCTGTCTGTAATCCTATCTTCTCCCCTAAATTGTCATCCTTTATTTTCTGATTGAAAGACATTTCTACTTGTCTACTTCACAAAGTTCTATGTCCCCGATGGATGTATTCTTACTTTAGTTATTAAGACTGCTAAACTAGCAGAGGCCCAAAGTCATGGGGACAGGAAATAAACACTTTGTGCGAGGACCATTTGATCAAACTGTGGGAGGCATAATCCTCATTTCCACACTTTTGTTCCCCAAGAAGAGAATCTATTACCTTGTATTAGTCAAAGGCTTAAAGCATTTACCTCATCCTGGAGACCACACCCCAACACACATGGTCCTAAAGTTGGCAATGTTACTGAGTTTTTATTTATTTATTATTATTTTTTATTGTTTTTAAAATTGATTTTTAGAGAGAGAGGAAGAGAGAGGGAGAGAAAGATAGAAATGTCAATGGGAAAGTAAACATCGATCCAGTCCAAAATTTGGCCATGTACCCTGGGGATTGACTGGGAATTGAACCAGTGACCTCTTAGTGCATGGGTCAGCACTCAACCACTGGGTAACACTAGCCGGGCTTGTAATTCTTTCTATTATTCTTACCCGAGGATATTTTTTTCCCATTGATTTTTAGAGAGAGTGGAAGGAAGGAAGGAAGGGAGGAGAAGAGAGAGAGAAACATCAATGTGAGAGAGATACATCAATTGGTTGCCTCCCACATGCACCCTATTGGAAATAGAACCCACCACCCAGGTACATGGCCTTGACCAGGAATTGAACCCTTGACTCTGGTGCATAGACCAATGCTCTGAACACACTAGCCAGGGCATAACTGAGTTTTTAGTGGCCATATCACTGACCTTTAAGATCAGAACTAAGTGCTGTTGGGTGATGTGATACAAGATAGTTATTTTTTTAAAATATATTTTATTGATTTTTTACAGCGAGGAAGGGAGAGAGATAGAAAGTCAGAAACATCGATGAGAGAAAGACATCGATCAGCCGCCTCCTGCATGCCCCACAGTGGGGATGTACACATAAGCAAGGTACATGCCCCCAACCGGAATCGAACCTGGGACCTTTCAGTCTGCAAGCCGACACTCTATCCACTGAGCCAAACCGGTCTTGGCAAGATAGTTATTTTGATGAAAGCTATATTGTATGGAAAATTCACATCACATAGGATGTTCCAGTTGACTCCAAGACATTGACAATCAGACCTAGACCCTCTAGGCAGGTGATTGGAAGATCCTTCTCTGGGGTTCGGACCAGTCCATAAAGAAAGCTTAAGATACCAACTCAGGGTTTCCTCAACAATGAGCCAACCATATCATTTCACACTAAAACTCAGAGTTGACATATGCTCAGATCTTTAGATCAGCTTTTACTAATAGTGTCCTATTCTTAAATATGGGCAACCAAACAATTAAGTATGAGAAAGAAAGAGAAAAAACAAAATGTAAGAAAGGAAATTGGAGAAAAATTGGAGAAATCCTATGAAGGAAAGATAAAAATAAAAATGAATAAATGTGTCCAGCTGGTGTGGCTCAATGGTTGAGCATCAACCTATTGAACTGGGAGGTCACGGTTCAATTCCAGGTCAGGACACATGCCTGGGTTCCCAGCTTGGTTCCCAGTGGGGGACATGCAAGAGGAGCCCAATGGAGGACACGTAGGAGAAGATGATAATTCTTTCATCATTGATGTTTCTATTTCCCTCTCTCTTCATCTCTGAAATCAATAAAAAAAAGTATATTTTAAAAAAGGAATAAATGCAAGAATGAAAGTTTGAGGAAATAACAATTAGGCAAAGAGAAAAAAAAACTAGAACAAGAGAAGATATTACATTCATGAAACACGACACTACATAAGAATGGTGGTATTCAGACAGCAAAAATCACTCTTCGGAATTAAAGCTATGGTAGCATGAATGAAAAACACAACAGAAGAGTTGGAAAACCCTGTTAAGGAAATCTTTTATAGAGTAGAGCAAAAAACAAACAACTAAGCTGTAAATAAGAGAGAAGGTGAAGAAAAAAGAGAACAATTCCATCTGAATAATAGGAGTTCTAGACAGAGAAATAAGAAGACAAGTAGGAAAGCATTAACAAGATAATTTATGAAAATTTCCCAGGATTTAAGGTCATGACTTTTCAGATTGAAGGATCTCAATGAGTGCATATCACCAGGCATGAAAAAAAAGACCCACACTGAGACACATTACTATGAAATTTCAGACACTGGAGACAAAGAGAAAATCCTACAAACGTCCAAAGAGAAAAAAAAAAGAAATCTCATACAAAGGATTAAGAACCAGAAAGTCTTTTGACTCCTCAATAGCAATATTGGAAGGCAGTAAACAGTGGTGAAATGGCTTCAAAATTCTGAAAAGAAAAAAAAAAGCGCCAAAACCGGTTTGGCTCCGTGGATAGAGTGTCGGCCTGCGGACTGAAAGGTCCCAGGTTTGATTCCGGTCAGGGGCATGTATCTTGGTTGCAAGCACATCCCCAGTGGGGGTGTGCAGGAGGCGGCTGATCGATGTTTCTGGCTCTCTATCTCTCTCCCTTCCTCTCTGTAAAAAATCAATAAAATATATTAAAAAAATGATTCCCAATCTAGAATTCTATATTCTATATGTATGTAGAGGGGGAAAAGACATTTTCAGACATGCAAGCTCTCAAAAAAATTTCCTTCCCTTGCCTCTTTTCTTATGAAGTAACTAAAGGTTGTGTTCCATCCAAACAGGAGATCTATTTTAGGAGAAAGGAAAAAGGAATCTCCAAGATGTTTGCCAAGAAGGATCCTAGGATGACAGGTATACAAGTCTAAGTTGGCGAAGGTCAGAGGCCCTGGGACAGAAATCTTTAGGAAGATGAAATTGATTGAATATGCTAATAAATGTAAGCAACCGAAAGAGAGTTTGATTAAATTAGGGATTAGGAAACTAACTAAACACACATTCAAAAATTATCTCCAGGGAGAGCAGAACATCTTGCAGAAAATGAAAAATGATTATAATTAAGCATGTCACTCTGTTCTGAAAGCATATATACTCACAATAATATAAACACTGCATATTTATTCAGTCACTGTTCTGATAAGGATTGGAAACTGATTGTGTATGTTATGTGTTTAGTTATGGCAGTGTGAGGAAAGACAGTAGAGAATGCCTACAATGAAAGAACATGGTATAGCAACACAAGCTTGTTATTTAGGGTATGGAAGTACATGTGAAGAAAATTATTTACAATTGGAAGTAGTTGTCTTTTAACATATGTAAAACTTGCCAACCTTTTTAAAATGAGGAAAAAGTTTAATTAATATTCTGAACATTGTAAAGTACATGTTAGGACACTGCAAGAATAATAATAATAATTTTTTTTTACCATGCCTTGTATATGGTGAAGGCTTGCAATTGTTTTTGAATTGAATCTTTTAAAATGTGTCAGAAGTTGTAGTTTGTAAGACCCTTGCAATCTGGGATTATTTCTTTTATATCTTCATTATTCCTGTAGGACATAGTGTAGCATAATTTATATTTTACTTGTATTAATGTGTAGGATTTTGCATGTTTAAGTCTCATCAAGAACGAAGTCATAATTTTTTATATCTTAATTAATGTATAAACAATCCTGAGTTGAATGTGTAACTTTACAAATGAGATCTACTTTGTTCAGTATGTACTATGAATCTAAGCTCTGCCTCTCAATCGAGAAGTCAGCAAACAACAAATTTTTAAAAATATTTTTATTGATTTCAGAAGAAGGGAGAGAGAGAGAGAGAGAAACATCAATGATGAGAGAATCATAGGTCTGCTGCTTCCTGCTTCCCGTCTTTCCCCCCAACCCCCCAATGGGGATCAAGCTTTCAAACCAGGCATGTGGCATTATGGGAATTGAATTGTGACCTCTTGGTTCATGGGTTGACACTCAACTACTGAGCCACACTGGCTGTGCAACAAAAAAATTTTTTGAGTACTTATTATGGGTAAGACAGATAACATAGTTCTTTATTAACGACATTACGTTCTCTAGGAAAGGAACTTGAGAGATTGCCCAAAGTCACCCAGGGAAACAGACAGCACCACCTCTTCTAAATCAGGTCATTTGCCCTACACCCAACATTTGTGATAAAGGCACTCAGAGTAGGTGTGAGAAAAGAGTCAGAAGGGTTTATCCCACTTGAGTTTAACAGGCTGTGTAGTTTGTCTTCAACTCAAGGGTTGATGGCGAAAATACAAAAACTGGTGTGTCAATTCAGCTTTCACTATGTTGAAAGGGGATTAAAAATAGAAAGAACTGAGGTTGTGATATAGAGAGAGCTTTTGTAAAAGAGAGGGATTGAGATATTTCCCCACTGAAGAGCCCAAATTATAAAACTGCCAGAATAAGCATCTTGCCTGCTTGCTTGTATTCCTGGTGTTTCGATCAATCACATGACTGTCCTTCATCAGCATTCTTTACAAATTCACAGTCCCAGAGGGTTAATATGAGATTATCCAGACACTATTTAAAGGGCCAGAGATGGAGAAAACAAAGAAGCCTCTTCACAGGCGTATGTGCATACTTTTCTAGTCCTTAGGCACTTGGTAATTTCTCAAAGAAGATATGGTATATTTGCTAAACAAGTATCTTTCAACAGATTCTCCTCTTCTTCACTTGTCCCCTCTCATTATAAATGGAGTTTATATTCTATACCTCTAATAGGGGGCAATCATTTTAAGGAGAGCAACTGTAATACTTTCTATTTGCTGAATTAATGGTTGTCTCCTGTATAGAATCTGATCTTGGACAGCTTAGGTTTAAAAAACAACAATACGCAGAAGAGCACCCCCAGGACTTAGCAACTATAAATATAATTCAGAAAACTTTTGAAAGAAATGGAGTCTAGGAAACAGTAAGTGTAAGAAAACTGCAATAATAATTACCACTTAAAAATCTGTCATACATCAAATAACCACAAACTTAAAAGGACTTATCTATCAGCTTCAATAATTTCAAATTGATTTTCAGAGACTTATTTTCTAAATAAAAGAAGTACTCTATATTTTCAAATATTAAATACTGAAAGATGTAATTCAACAATAACACTTTGCACTTGCTGTTCAATACTTTTAAAAATGCTCTCATATTTATATACTAGAGGCCTGGTTTACGGATTTGTGCGCTGGTGGGGGAGAGCATGGCTTGCAGGGATCGGCCCACTATGGAACCACTGCTCAACCTGGTCGGCTGAGAGGCTGTGGACCCACCCTCTGAGCAGCTGCTGAATGAAGAAATTAGTCTGAGCTGATATTTTCGGGTAATGCCTTGGGTACTGGCGTGTTCTGTGTCCTGGAGGAACCTGGTGGAGAGCTTTGTACCCAAAAGCCACTCAGTGAATGTCCTTGATGTGTGATGCCAAGTTAGTGACACCATCAGGGATGTTCAGAGCAGCCGTGCTCCAAGATCATTAGCTATCAGGACAGCCTCCTCGAGGGGACCACAGTCTTGTCTCCTCTTGCCATCCGCCTATGCAGGCTTCCTGTGCTCTTTCTAGAACACACCTTAAAGGGCCTGCATCAGCTGGTAGGGTCAGGCCAGAGTCTGGGTTGTCTCAGGTATTTGATAGGTGTAAAGACTTGGCCTCATCCTGGGCCTGCTAGCGGCTGTTCAACCCGGTCAGCCAAGTGGTGCTTCCACTGTGGGAGTGCACTGACCACCAGGGGGCAGCTCCTGCATTGAGTATCTGACCCCTGGTGGTCAGTGTGCATCATAAAGACTGGTCAACTGATCATTCTGGTTGTTCTGCCATTCGGTCTCTCAGTATATATATATATAATAAGAGAGAGAGAGAGAGAGAGAGACTAGAGGTCCAGTGCATGAATTCATGCACTGGTGGGGTCCCTCAGCCTGGCCTGAGCCCTCTTGTAATCTGAGACCCCCGAGGGATGTAGTAGTGTGTGAAGTGGCAGGTGGCCAGGGAGGAACCTGAGCCAGGACCTAGTGCCATGTCACTCCTGCTCATCTGGCTCCACTGCTCCTGCTGCCACTACTGCTTGGTAGCGCTGCCGTGGAGGTAGGAGAGACTTGCACTGCTATTGCGCTTGCCAGCTGTGAGCCCAGCATCTGGTGCCCATTGGTCAGCTGAGCGGTACTCCCTCTATGGGAGTGCACTGACCACCTAGGGGCAGCTCCTGCATGAGCATCTGCCCCCTGGTGGTCAGTGTGCACTATAGCAACTGGTCAAATGGTTGACCAGTCGAATGGTTGACTGGTTGCTTAGGGATTTTTAGATAGATAGATGGATAGATAGATAATGCAGGTATTATTATCATTTATGGACTGAGGGAACTGAAACATAAGAAATTAAGCTCTGTGACCAAGACCTCATTATATCATGAAAAGACCAGAGTTCTTTTTTTAAATGCATTTTTGTTGATTTTAGAGAAGAAGGCAGAGGGAGAGAGAGAAACATTAATAATGAGAGAGAATCATAGATTGGCTGCCTCCTGCACACCCCACATGGGGATTGAGCCTGAAACTCCAGCATGTGCAGGAATCTAACTTTGACCTCCTGGTTCTTAGGTCAGCCACTGAGCCACCATGGCCAGACAGAACCAGAATTCTTATTCCATTGTTTTGTTCTTTACCATCTACAAATAGAAACCATATCTTTGATTAATTACAGGCATTCCCATTTTATAGTTCAGTATATGAATACAAAACAAAAAATCTTAATGGGTTTGTTCAAGGTCATTCAATAAAAGAAATGAACAACTAAGAAAAATGCACAAGCATTGACTTAAAATTCTTTGATCAAATCATTTGACCACGATGAGTGAAAGAAGAATGAATGCTAAAGAATTGTGTAGAACACATTGTTCATTACTGTCTTTAAGGTTTGTTCTAGATAAAAGGTTTCCATTGAAATACATTTCTTTTTGGCATACATTGTAACCTGTGTATAACTACTTGTCTCTTCTAGAAACATTACAAACAAAAAAGAAATTTTTTTGTGTGTAAATAATAGAAATAGAACAATGCTGTGTGATGAACGAAAGTTAGAAGGATTAATATTTTTACAAGTATAGGATTATGCTCATCATTCAGTTTAAGTTTATAATAGGCATAAACTATTGTGTGATTAAATAATACTAGTAAAGATAATATTATAGTAACCATTAATCTGATTTTCAAAACTTAATTTTAAATCAAAGAAACCACTATACGTCAGACAAATGATGGCCTTAGTTTTACTAAATAAATAATATTGAAAATTAAAAATACAGGCAGTCCTTGGGTTATGTCGGACTCAATGCATGTCATTTCATGGTTACGTTACCATCTCCCATTTCTTTATAAAAAAAATTCCATCTTTTCGACGTACGTACATATATGCTTTATGTTTTTTTTATCATTTATATACAAGTAAATGTTGGGAATTGATATTTTTCTTTTAATTTTTTTTTACTCTTTCACTTCATTACTGCTGTGTATGTGCTCCATGTGAGTGACGTAGGTGCTTAGTAGGTGGGTTCTGAACTTATGGGGAAAATCGTGTTATGTCGCACCATAGGAAACCGACTGACATAACTTGAGGACCTATTGTAATTTGGATACTGTAGTGGAAATTGGCTATTATTTGGGCCACCTGAATGGCTTCCCTGTATTTAGAGAATTCCTCACTTTAAAAAACTTGATGGTAAGCAAAGATCTTTCCCTTAATGCAGTGATCGGCAAACTCATTAGTCAACAGAATGGCCAACTGTGGCTCGCAAGACGCAAGTGACTTGTGAGCCACAGTTTGCCGACCACTGCCCGAATGGAAGTGGAAAATGTCAATATATTCTCTGCTTCTCTCGCAGCTAGGGTACAGGCATGTAACCTGGACTTTCCATTTGGACATTTATGCTGGACCTTTGACTCGTTGCTGGATATAAGAAATAGTCTGACTCTCCCTTTCTCCTTCTTTCTTTCTCCCTGTCTCCTAATAGCAGTAGATGTTACTGCAAGCTACAGTTTACAATGCAAAGTGGCCAGAGCTGATGTCCATGGCATCAGATGTCGGGTGACAAACCTGACTGGGAAAATGCCCAGCATTTTCCCAGTTTTAGCATGGAAAGCTGTCTGGAAACCGAAGACAAGGATGGTTGGTTACTCTAGCCACCTTCTGATCAGGTCAGTTCTGTGGGTGTTTTATCCCTGTCACTTAAGTTTAAGCCTAAATTTTTCAGCTCTCCCAGCATTTCTGTGAGCCACCCAATATCCCTTAAAAATTTTGCGTACGTGTAACCCAATATCCTTTTAATCAAACTGTTCTGCTTAAATCAGCAAGAGTTGGTCTCTATTGCCACTGCTACTAAGAACCTTGCCTGAAACGGACACCTTTGTGTGTAAGCAGTTTGGAAACCTGTGTTTGACAATGACCCTATGAATCACACTGGTTTGATTCTGCTCACAGGGTTATTATGGACTCTATTGGATGTTGCTGAAAGCTTTTGATATTTTGAAAGATGCTACAAAAGCATCTAGTGATCATTCTATCTGTATTTTTGAAATTCTGGGATAATTTTAATGGATGAGAGTATCATGAACTGTTTTTCCCTGATGATGAGATAACGAACAGTGACAGAATGTAAATCACTTCAAAGTAAAGTTGCTAACAAAAAAATATTTGAATTTCCTCACCCCCATCCCATCCCACCCCCCTAAAATTTATGAATGCTTATTTCTCTGGTTAAAGAATTTTAAAGTAAAATAAATAAGTAAATAAATGGACATAGTACCTAGTTCTCCCCCCATTCAACTTTGGAGCACACATAACAGTTCTTTGTTGTTTCTCCTGATAATTAGACATCCCTCCTGAACACCTGGGCCTGTCATTCAGCCTCACCTTCATGACATCTTCATACTCCTGCATTTTGATTGTTTATCATTTGGAGAAAAAACCTTCAGTGAGGCTACTCCTGTTCAGAAAATACTTATTAAAATATTATTATATAAATAGTATATCTTTATTAATAAAAATAGAAGATAAAAGAATACAAGTAGCAATAAGCGTTCATAATTGCTCCCCTGCTAACATTTTATTATTTTTTTGTAAGTAATTATATCTATAGCTATAGGATTTTTTAAAAAAATTTGAGGTCACATTATAACTGATTATTCAGAAGTTTTTTTGTTATTAGTGTTGTAAATTTTTTCCCATGTATATGCATAGGACATATTATAGGAAATGAGTCAGTCTTCCACAATGTATTTAGAGAAATAATAACACATAATCAGTGGACTTTTAAGTATGTTTTGATTTAAGAGAGAGGATGGGAGAGGGAGAGAGAGAGAGAAATATCAAGGATAAGAATAATCCATCAGTTGTCTCCTGTATGCTCGTGGAATCAAGCCCAGAATCTGGGCATATGCTATGACTGGGAATAGAACCATGAACTCCTGGTTCATAGGTCAATTGATCTAACCATTGAGAAACACTGGCCAGAGCTCCTTGACATTTTTATGATTATTTCCCAAAAGTAAATATTAGAAGTAGAATTTTTACAGCAGAAACTATTCTTATTTTTGAGGCTTTTCTTATATTTTGCCAAATTGCTTCCCAGATATATTATACCTTTGTTTTTCTGTTAGTCATCTATGAAACTGTATACTTCTACAGTCAACAATACTGAGTATTATCATTGTTTTTGATCTTTGATAAAGAGATATCTTATTGTTTTATGGATATAAACATAGGCTAAACATTTAAATCTGTTTTTTAGCTTTGTACTTAACAAACATTATCTACTCCTATCATGTGCCCACTTTCTTCACTGTGCATACATGAGATAACCACTTAATTCTACCTTAAATGCAAAAAAGCAAACTCGAATCCTGAAGATAATTATCACCCTCTCCAAGAGTTGTCATTATTTGCTTTGTCATCATCACCTAAATATTTGTTTTTTACAAATTACTACTTCCCTAAATAGGTTTCTAGATGATTTT
>PVJN01015192.1:0-44932 GCA_004026805.1 Lasiurus borealis | reverse complement strand
TTTTTTTTTTTTTTTTTTTTTTTTTTTTTTTTTTTTTTTTTTTTTTTTTTTTTTTTTTTTTTTTTTTTTTTTTTTTTTTTTTTTTTTTTTTTTTTTTTTTTTTTTTTTTTTTTTTTTTTTTTTTTTTTTTTTTTTTTTTTTTTATCTGTGAAGCACTTTATCTGCTCTTCAAATTCTGAATGATAGCATTGCTGGATAGAGTATTCTTGGTTGTAGATTCTTACTATCCATCACTTTGAATATTTCTTGCCATTCCTGTCTGGCCTGCATAGTTTCTGTTGAAAAGTCAGCTGACAATTGTATGAGTGTTTCCTTGTAGGTAATTAACTTTTTTTCTCTTGCAGCTTTCAATATTCTCTCTTTATATTTTGCTCCTGAAATTTTAATTATGATGTGTCTTGGTGTGGTCTTTTTTGGATTCCTTTTATTTGGAGTTCTGTAAACTTCCTAGACTTTTAAAGTCTATTTCTTTCACCAGATGTGGAAATTTTTCAGTCATTTTTTCTTCAAATAGGTTTTCAGTATCTTGCTCTCTCTCTTCTTCTGGCACCCTCACAATTCTAATGTTGGTATGCTTGAAGTTGTCCCAGAGGCTCCTTACATCATTTTCACATTTTTGAATTCCTTTTTCTTCTTGCTTTTCCAGTTGAGTGTTTTCTGATTCTTTATATTTCAAATTTTTGACTTGGTTCTTGCCTTCCACTAGTCTGCTGTTAGGTCTCTATATAATAGATTTTTATTTCAGTCAGTGTATGTTTCATTTCTAGTTTGTCCTTTTTCATCTCTAGTTGGTCCTTTTTCATCTCTTCTTGGGTCTCGCTTAAATTTATCCATCATTTCTAGGAAATTCTTGAAGAACCTTATAAGCGTGGTTTTGAACTTTTTATGCAGTCATTTGTTTTCCTCCATTTCTTTTGTTTGTGATTTCTTCCTTTGTCTCTGCATTTTCACTATGCCATTAGAACTTCTGTGTTGGATTCAGCCTTATGATACAAAAGACTTGCAAAACTGCAAAAGCCTCTTTGTTAAGCTTGGGAGGGATGGAGTCTCAGCGCTTAACAGACCACCTTGCCTACCAGTCAGCCCTGCCCTACTCGGACCCTGGGTCTCATGTGTCTCTGGGTAATTGCTGGAGCAGTCCCTGGGCACACTCGCAGTACCTCTAGACTGCTGCCTTTCTGGCTCTCCTGTGCTCCAGGACCTGTATGAGTCTGGGTCCCCAGGGTTTTGCCCGAAACTGGGATTTAGTGGGGTTAGAAGTGGTGCAGTTGGGAGACTCTGTCTCCCACCCATTCGTGAAAGCCAGCGGAAAATCAGCAGTCCATCTTCTGCAGGCAATGCTGTGCTCGCCAGCAGACTTCTGCCCTTTCATGGCTCCCTCGATTTCTGTGCACTTCTCCCTTTTCACAGTCCAAACTTCCCCTGTATGAGTTTTAGCTGGACCTGGGGTTCAGTGCCATAGGATAAGAGGTTCAGTACAGTTAGAAGTCTCCCATCTCCCTGCTGACAGAGGAAGCCAACCAGGCAATCTAGCACCTGCTCTCTACATGCACACATGTGTCTCTGCACCTCAGCTTTTGACAGCTCCTCTGGGTCTCTGTGAGTCCCTCTCTTTCCTTCTATTTGTAGAATTTCCACTTAGCCAGCTTTCCTCTGGTTCTGGATGATGCTGCTCTGTCTTTTAGTTATAGTTTTGAAATTGTTGTGCAAGGCAGGAGTTTAGGTGCTCACCTATGCCGCCATCTTGGACTCTCCCTCAGAATTCCTTCTTTTTTATAGTAGCATAGTATTCCATTGTGTAGATGTACCATTGTTTTCTAATCCACTCATCTAGTGAAGAGCACCTAGGCTATTTCCAAATTGTAACTAATGTAAATTGTGCTGCTATGAACATAGGGGTGCATAAATCATTTTTGATTGGTGTTTTTAGTTTATTAGGATATATTCCTAAGAGTGGGATTGCTGGGTCAAATGGGAGATCCATTTTTAGTTTTTTGAGAAGACTCCATACTGTTCTCCACAGTAGTTGTACCAGTCTGCATTCCCACCAGCAGTGCACAAGGTTCCTTTTTCTCCTCATCCTCACCAACACTTGTCATTTGTTATTTTGTTGATGATTGCCATTCTGACAGGAGTGAGAAGGCATCACATTGTCCTTTTTATTTGCATCTCTCAGATAATTAGTGACTTTAAGCATGTTCTCATAAGTCTCTTGGCCTACCTTCTGTCTTCTTTCGAAAAGATTCTATTTAGGTCTGTTGCCCATTTTTTTAATTGGATTATTTATCTTCCTTTTATTAAGTTGTATAAGTTAGCCAAGGTCAGTTTGGCTCAGTGGATAGAGCATCGACCTGCAGACTGAAAGGCCCCAGGTTCTATTCCGGTCAAGGGCATGTATCTTGGTTGTGGGCACATCCCCAGTACAGGGCATGCAGGAGGCAGCTGATCAATGTCTCTCTCTCATCGATGTTTCCAGCTCTCTATCCCTCTCTCTTCATCTCTGTAAAAAATAAATAAAATATATTTTTTAAAAAAAATTGTATAAATTGCTGTAGATGATGGAGATTAATCCCTTATCAGTGATAACATTTGCAAATATATTCTCCCATTCAGTGGGCTTTCTTGTTATTTTGTTGATGGTTTCTCTTGCTGTAAAAAGCTTTTTATTTTGATGTAGTCCCATTTGTTTATTTTTTCTTTATCTTCCATTGCCTAAGGAGCAATATCATTGAAGAAGTTCCTTTGGCATATGTCTGAGATGGTGCTGCCTGTGGATTCCTCTAGTATTTGTATGGTTTCCCATCTTATGTTTAACCAGTATCCATTTGGAGTTTATTTTTATGTGTGATGTAGGTCTGTAGTCTAGTTTCATTTTTTTGCATGTATCTGTCCAATTTTCCTTACCTCATTTATCAAAGAGACTGTCTTGACTCCATTGTATGTTCATGCTTCCTTTGTCAAATATTAAGTGAGCATACTGGTTTAGGTTGATATCTGAATTCTCTATACTATTCCATTGGTCTATATGTCTGTTCTTGGGCCAGTACCAGGTTATTTTGAGAACAGTTGCTTGGTAATACAGCTTGAGATCTGGTATTGAGATCCCACCTACTTTATTTTTCTATTTTAGGATTGCTGTGACTATTCAGGGTCTTTTTTTGTTCCAGATGAATCTATGAAGAGTTCTTTCTAGGTCTGTGAAATATATTGTTGGTATTTTAACTGGTACTACATTGAATCTATAGATTGCTTTGGGTAGTATGGACATTTTAATGATGTTGATTCTCCCAATCCATGAGCATGGTATGCTCTTCCATCTGTTTACATCTTCCTCTATCTCTTTTTTCAGTGTCCTGTAGTTTTCTACATACAGTATAGGTCTTTTACCTCCTTAGTTAGGTTTATTCCTAGGTATCTTAATTATTTTGGTGTGATAGTAAATGGGAATGCTTTTTTAGTCTCTCTTTTTGTAAGTTCACTATTTGTGTAGAGAAATGCCATAGATTTCTTAGCATTAATTTTGTATCCTGCTACATTGCTGAAATCAATTATTAAGTTTATTAGTTTTTTGATGAGGAATATTTCGGGTTGTATATGTACAGTATTGTGTCATCTGCAAATAAGGACAGCTTTACTTCTTCTTTTCCAATTTAGATGCCTTTCATTTCTTCTTCTTGTCTAATTATAATGGCTAATACTTCCAGTACTATATTGAACAGGAGTGGTGAGACTGAGCATCCCTGTCTGTTCCTGTTCTTAGGGGAAAAGGTTTTAGTTTTTGCTCATTAAGTATGGTGTTAGCTATGGGTTTATCATATATGGCTTTTATGATATTGAGGTATGATCCTTCTATTCCCACTTTGCTGAGAGTTTTTATCAAGAAAGGGTGTTGGCCAAAACCGGTTTAGCTCAGTGGATAGAGCTTTGGTCTGTGGAATGAAGGGTCCCAGGTTCGATTCAGGTCAAGGGCATGTACCTTGGTTGTGGGCACATCCCCAGTAGGAGGTGTGCAAGACCAACTGATCTATGTCTCTCTCTCATCGATGTTTCTAACTCTCTATCCCTCTCCCTTTCTCTCTGTAAAAAATCAATAAAATATATTTTTTTAAAAAAAGAAAGGGAGTTGGATTTTCTCAAATGCTTTTTCTGCATCAATTGATATGACTATGTGATTTTTATCTCTTAATTTGTTTATGTGATGTATCATGCTTACTGATTTGTGGATATTGTACCATCCTTGCATTCCTGGATAAGTCCTACTTCGTCATGGTGTATGATCTTTCTGATGTACTGCTGGATCTGATTTACCAGAATTTTGTTGAGGATTTTCGCATCTATGTTCATTAGGGATATTGGCCTTTAATTCTCTTTCATTGCGTTGTCTTTATCTGGTTTTGGTATTAGGGTGATGCTAGCTTCATAGAAGGTGTTTGGAAGTGTTCCTTCTTCTTGAATTTTTTGGAATAGTCTGAGGAGGATAGATTTTAATTCTTCTGTGAATGTATGGTAAAATTCTCATGTGTAGCCATCTGGTTCCAGGCTTTTGTTTGCTGGAAGCTTTTTGATGACTGCTTTAATTTCTTCCATTGTTATTGGACTATTGAGATGTTTAGATTCTTACTGATTGAGTTTTGGAAGTTTATATTTTTCTACGAATATCTCTATTTCCTACAGGTTTTCCAGTTTGTTGGAATAGAATTCTTCATAGTATTTTTTCACAATCCTTTGTATTTCAGTGGGGTCTGTTGCTATTTCTCCTCTTTCATTTCTGATTTTGATTATTTGGGTCCTCTCTCTTTGCTTCTTGGTGAGCCTGGCTAGAGGTTTATCAATCTTGTTTATCCTTTCAAAGAACCAGCTCTTGGTTTTGTTGATCTATTGTATTGTTTCTTTGGTCTCTATATCATTTATCTCCACTCTGATCATTACTAGTTCTTTCCTTCTGCTTACACTGAGCTTTTCTCATTGCTCTCTTTCTAACTCTTTAAGTTGTAGGATTAGGTAATTTATTACCATTGTTTCTTGTTTTTATGCAATAAGCTTGTAGAGCTATGAACTTCCCTCTATGGGACACAGACTGCTTTCACTGTGTCCCATAGATATTGCTTTGTTGTGTTTTCATTGTTATTTGTTGCCATGATGTTTTTTATCTCTTCCTTGTTCTCTCTGGTTACCCATTCATTTTTTCATAGCATGCCATTTAATCTCCATGTGTTTGATTTCTTTGGATTGTTTTTATTGTAGTTGATTTCTACTTTTATGACACTATGGTCTGAGAAGATCCTTGATATGATTTTATCTACTTGAATATGAAGAGACTTTGCCTGTGACCCAACATATACTCTATCTTTGAAAATGACCCATGTGCACTTGAGAAGAATGCATATTCTGTGTGGCTTTGGGGTAAACTGTTCTGAAAATGTCAGTTAATTTCATCTGGTCTAGTGAATCATTTAGGATTGATGTTTCTTTGCTTATTTTTTGTTTAGAGGATTTGTCCAATGGTGATATTGGAGTTATAAAGTCTCATACTATGATTGTGTTGCTGTCAGTTTCTGCCTTGTTATCCTCCAGGAGTTTTTTATGTATTTGGGTGCTCCTGTATTGGTTGCATATATGTTTACCAGAATTATTTCTTTTTGTTGTATTGCTTCCTTTAGTATTATGAAGTGGCCTTCCTTATCTCTTTTTATGTCCTTCACTTTGAGATCTACTTTGTCAGATATAAGTATTGCAACCCCAGCTTTTCTTCATTTCCATTTGCCTGAAAAACTGTTTTTCATCCCTTCACTCTCTGTGTGCATCTTTTTTTCTGAGATGGTTTCTTGTAGACAGCAGATATATGGGTCTTGTTTTCTTACCTAATCCATTACCCTATGTCTTTTGATTGGAGCACTTAATCCATTTACATTTAAAGTTATTATTGGTAGATACTTATTCATTGCCATTTTTATTCTTTACCCGTGTTTGTCTTCTTCTTTTCTTATTTCTTTGAGTTTTTTGTTTTGTTTTGTTTGTTTCTTTGTTTTTACAGCAGACGAAGATTCTTAGTTTGCTGTTGAATTTTTCCAATATAATTATAATGTGCTTTGGTGTCGGTCTTCTGGGGTTCATTTTGCTTGGGACTCTGTGAGCTTCTTGGATTTGTGTGGGGTTTATCTTCCCTATATAAGGGAAGTTTTATGTCATTATTTCTTCAAACAGGTTTTCTATTCCTTTCTTAGTTTCCACTCTTGCTGAAACTCCTATTATGAGGATGTTGGTTTTTTTGTGTGTGTGTTTTCCCAAAGTTCCCTTAGGTTCTCTCTTGCTTTTTAATTTTTTTTTTCTAGAAGCTGCTGTACTTGTGTATTTTTTCCTACCTTGTCTTCTAACTCAGTGATATGGTCCTCTGCTTCTTCTAGTTTATTGTTATTGCTTTTTATTGAGTTCTTTACAATAGCAATGTTATTTTTTCATTTTTCTTGGTTCTTCTTCATTTCCTCTTGATTCTTACTCATATTGTCAAATTTGTTTTCCATTCTTTCCAGTCACCTTATGACCATTTCTCTGAATTCTTTCCCTGGAAGGTTGCTTTACTCCATTTCGTTTACTTCCTTTTCTGATGATGCCTGCTTTTCTTTCATATGTGGGCTGTTTCTTTGTCTGCACTTGGTCTCTCTTCTCTGTTGTCTAGTTATATAGTTTCTCTCTCTCCTGTGTTGATTTAAAGGCACAAAAACAACACTACTGGATATAACCCACAAGGCACTGAACAGAAATTTATTCACAATATTAATAGCCACAAATAAAGGTGACCACCAGAGAGAGACAAATTAGGGTATAGGAGAAAAAGAAGAGAGAGAAGTAAAAGAAAAAGAGAAGAAAAAAAAAAGAAAGGAGTGTCAAAATGAAATTGGGATAAGGGAGAAAAAAGAAAAAAAAGGAAAAAGAAATAATGGAGAAAAGAAAGAGTAAGAAAGGGAAGGGGAACACATTATATATATGAGGATAAAACTACAATATAACAGTACTAATTCCAACAAATTCCAGCTACAAGTACCTGGAGATTAATACAAACCCCCAAATCAACTAATACCAAGAGAGGGGAGGGAAAATGGAAGTTAAAAAAAAAAAAAGCAAAATCAAAGCAAACAAAAAAAAATAGGAAGAATAACTATCTTGTAAAAATCAATATATTCAACAATCAAGCAAACAACAACAAAGGACAGAGAGAAAAACAATTTTTTTGGATAGTGAAGTCAGAGAAGAGAGAGGTATCTAAGGACTTGGAGCAGGGGATTGGAGATTAGATGTATAAATGGGGTGAAATTTTAATAGGAGTTAAAAAGTAAGAATAGGAAAAATCTAAAGTAGGAAAAGAGCCAGAGAAACAGGATAACAATAGGGGAAAAGTTAGGAAGATAATGAAGGCATAAAGGTAGAGTTGAAATAGAATAAAATGATTCTAAAGAGAAAATGAAATTAGAATATAGAACTCTATACCAAAATAAAGAGAAAATAAAATGACACTTTTTTCCAAAAAGGTAAAATAACACTAGTAATGATACTGATTGAAAATAAAAATGTAATAATGAAAAAGGTAAAATCAAGTGAGGAAAAAAGAAAAAAAAATAGTTTCTTAAGTATCAGATGAAAAAATAAATTTAAAAAGTAAAGAAAAAATAAAAAAAAATAGTGTGTAGTAGTGAAGCTCATTCACTACCTCTATTGATGTGTTTGGCATGCCTGTTTCCCAGTTAAGACAATACACAATTTGTTCACTTTAAACTGGTTAATTTTATTTTAAATTAATTTTACCTCAATTAAAAAAATGAAACAAAAAGAATAATGAATTCTAATTTATACATTCCTCTTTCTCTACATGCCCAGGAAGTGTTCTCATATCAGTGTTGCTTTAATTATGTTTAGTTAATTAAAACCAGGCTGTTTCATGTAACCATATTTTGTAAATGTTGTTTTATATCTTTGTAATGTCATACAAGGTGTATCCAGAGTATATGTATTCTTTACTATCCATTTCAACTATGCCATACCCTCTATAAATCTCTGTAAGACTCTGACTTCCCTTCTGTAAAATTATATGGTTCTTCCTTGTCATAGTGTGCTATTATCTTTTTATATAATAATATAAGATCAAGAATGATTTAGCCCTGGCCAAATGACTCAGTTAGTTGGAGCATCATCCCATGCACCAAAAGTAGCTGGTTTGATTTCTGATCAGGGCACATACCTAGGTTGCAGATTCAATACCAGTTGAAATGCAATGCATACAGGAGGCAACTGATCAATGTTTCTCTTTCACCTCTCTCCATTTCTCTCTCTAAATTCAATAAAAACATATTCTCAGGTGAGGATTTAAAAAATGATTTGTAAATCTATGTACAGTAAGGGCAATAGTAGGTTTACAGTTGTGAGTATAGGAGACAGTTTATTCTTATATTATTATTTATTAATCACTGTGTTAATTTCCATATGAACAATGGTAAGCCTACTTTTGCCCTACTCTGTTTGGCTAGCATCTGTGGCTGTGGTTGCTAGGTTATAGTAGAAGCTAGATATTTGCTGTATTGATTAATAAAGCCATGTATTACTCATGCACACTTTGTGTTATTTTCTTAAGGGCTAAACTAAATAGAAAGGAATCTGAGTGATAGCAATTTGTGTTAAAAATAGCCTATGAAAACAGCTCTAAAATAGAAATTTAAAGTGTTCCAAATGAAAAGGAGGCCCTTATCAGTAATGGGAATTCCACTATAGGCAGTTCATGACTGGTGGAAATTGAAAAAAAATTTATAAATGATTAGAAGGTTCAAAGGAAGTCTCTTGCAGGATGCAATAGATGCACTGGAAAAAGGCCATGAAAAGGTGAGGATGGTAAAGTATAGACTTAAGAATAGATGTGAAAGTCAGAGGGGTTCCTAGGCAGCACAAAAAGAACCTCATAGTCTGAAATAATGGACAAAAGCAAGCAAATAAACAAAAACCTAAGACCTTAAACTGAATTACAAGAGCAATAGAACACTAGAAAAGATTTCAATTATCTATCTAGCAAGTCTGATATGCCAAGTTCAAGATTATGGTTGGTTAAGAGTAGGACCCAGAGACTAGGGATGGATGGAAACATATGGGTTGATGCACTCAAGAACAGAGATTTATCTGAACTCTCTGGAACACTATTATAATACCTCATTTGTTTAGGTCAAAGAGTATGTGTGCCTGAATTCCTGCCTGAAGACAAAGAACATATACACCTTTAAAATAAAAGTTCACCTCTCCTCTAGCTTCCAGATGTGTAACTTAAGTTAGATAACAACAAGTCCCAGCTGGAGAGAGGTTCTGGGCCTGCCAAGCGAGGAAGGAGATAATGTATCCTAAAGGAACTGCAGGAACCAGTCAGTAAGTACTGGTAGGAACCAGGAGAGTATGTGTAGAACTGTGTCCAGAGACTGATGAATCAGGATGGTGGAATAAAGTTAGTTAAATGGGTGATCGTTAACATGGTAATATTACATTATGATGTAAATTTAACTAGAACTCTGTAAGCCAGAGCTGCTATCAAGAGATGTAGTTATAGAAATGGGCTCATTGTGGCAATGGGAATGAGTGAGTTCCTTGATAAAAGGAGCCAGATGGCTGTCTTAATCATTACTACAAAATCCCTGGCAATGAAAATAACTGTATTTTAAGAGAAGTGCAAACTTGGCTTAAAGAGACTATTGATTTCTCAGTGTCTAAGGTGCCAAATTAACGCCAAGTAAACTCCCAAATATTGCACTATCTTTAACAGTAATTCTTAACCTTATCACGAAGAACACTGTCCTCCCAGAGACTAGACTCAATCCTTACAATGGGCTTAGTTTCACTATCAGAACAGGGTATCCTTGTTACAGGTCTCTAAAAATATGTTTTATGTTATAGAGCTGTGGGGGGACCTCTTTTCTGCCAAGGGCTATTTGGATATTTATAGCATTATTCGTGGGCCATACAAAATTATCAGCTTAAAAATTAGCCTGCCATATTTGGTAAAACATTTAAATAAATAACCCCTAATACCTTGGCTTGGCAGGGACAGACCAAATGATATTGAGGGCTGTATATGGCCCTCGGGCTGGATGTTTCCTACCCCTGTTATAGAGTGTTAAACTCTTAAATCTCTACTTCTTTTCTAAATGAGTCTATTTTATTTTTTATTTTTAATTGTGGTTGTTCCTATTTCTCACCTTTTATAGACACTAGAGGCTCGGTGCACAGATTTGTGTCTCAGTGGGGTCTCTCAATGGCCTGTGCCCTCTCACAATCCGGGCCCTTCAGGTGCTGTCAGATAGCAGGTTTCTCCCCAATCCCCGCAGGCTGTTGTAGTAATATATAGAAATGTTTAAAAATGCTTTAAAAATGTCTAAAATGTTAAAAAGGCTTGAGTTAACTTTCTTGAAACTTAAAGTGTGATATTAAGGACACATTCCCCACTGCCCTGAAGTGTGTATACCCCATAGAAAAGGATTTAAATTTCAGTAACTTGGTAAGATAACCATTTGTGTGAGTGATATACACTCCCTAGATAACCCTTCATCCTGTTGGAGATTAACATTTGTGCATTGACATAATTCATTGGTAGCCACCTGAACTGCTGCGGGTACAAAACAGGCTTAAAAAATAGGTCCTGGCCAGTTAACAGTGCTCGCCTGTCAAGACCACCACAAAGGCATGTCCTTTTGTCAGTCTGACAAGCAACACCACTCCATGCTCCTCTCCCTGCCAGATGCTATAAGAATGGCTAGTACCTCCCAAATGAGACTCCACTGAGATCTTGGGTGAGAAATTCAGGCCTCCTGCATCCATACCAGATCATCCCAGCTGCCGGACCACCAAAGACAGCACAACTGGGATCCCATTTAAGCCTGTAACTGCAGCATCAGGAACTTTTGTGAGTAATAAAGTGCTATGTGATATGTAACTGCCTATGTTTCATTTGGTATAATTCCTCTGGCAGTTAATTGAATAATTTTGCATACATTTATAACTGAAATTAAAGTTTCTGGTCTTTTCAGTCCTAGTCCTGCCGTTGGTCCTGCTTGTGTAGAACAATCTCTTTGCTAGCCACTAGTTGAATGTTCCAACACCTGCACAGTTAAGGTTTATCTCAAGGGATGCCTTAAATAAACATTCTAGATCCTTTCCTGGGATCTACTTGGGACACAGGCCCAATCCAGACAGGAGGGAGCCCAATCCTATGCATTGAGCATCTGTACTCTGGTGGACAGTGTGCATCATAGCAACCAGTCAGCTTGTCATTCAGTTGCTTAGGCTTTTAGATGATAGACAGATGATAGATAGATAGATGATAGATAGATGATAGATAGATAAATAGATAGATAATAGATAGATAATAGATAGATAGATAGATAGATAGATAGATAGATAGATAGATAGATAGATAGAAAAATGAGCAATGCACATCACCCAAAGATTCTAGACTTGGAGCTGCACAGAAATCAATATTGTCTCTTTGAGAATATAAGGTACATGAAGTAGTTAGATATCTTCATTTTTTAATGTATCTTATTGTTATTGGAGAAAAGCCTGGATGGCCTTTTTCCATTGTTAGTGGGAGTGGAGTTCTTGGGGGACCACTGGAATAGGCATTTCCAGATGCTCCTACAGGAGGATGAGATGTGGTAGAAATCTTTATTTTCATGAATCACATCCTTGGGTTTCCAAAGCCCCATTTTTCTTAATCCAGTCCTAGAATATGTACGGCTGAAGATTCAGTAGAGCTTGAAGCAAAGCCACCATCCAAAGTTTCCTCTCCATGGTGGGGTTGGGTTCTGTACAGCATCAGACTAGTTGCAGTCTATTAGTATGTGCCCCCTAAAACAAGAGTCCCAAGAGTCCTGAGAGCACAAGAGAGTGAATTCCTGTGTTCTGGGAATTAAATACTATTTCAGATCTTCCTGTGCTTGCAATGGCCACTCTTACACCTGCTCTGGCCAATGACTGGCAGACAAGTACCTTCCCTATGTCACACAGACTTTACTGGGTAAGTGCCTATTCTTCTCTTGTCCAATACCTTTCCTAGCCATCTGTGGGGAATGTTAACCTGCAGCTTCCTAGCAAAGTTGCACAAATGACATACCTATAGAATGTGGCCTTCCCTTTGTTCCTTTCCAGTTATTAATAAACTAGGTTAATTTACAACAGTATCATTACGAAAAAAAAGGCATGTGATTTTTGTGTTACCAAGACATGGAATGTAATGAAAACTGTTAGTGTCTTTGTCTGGCATGCTTTCTACCTTCTATTGATAACAGTGTCTTGATTTTCCATTGAAGAATGACCATTGCCTCACTTTTGTTTCTTAGCTTATGGATGGGGCAGCTTTTATCCTCATACCCAGATTTGAGTATAGTAGAAACTTATCTGTATTTCCTGTGTATGTTATGAATATGTGACCGATGTGAAAACATAGGATCCCAGTCAAAGACTGTTTTTACTGGAATCGTTAGGGAAATAGCCTTTAGCTGTGATTGCTAAACAGCATCACTTGAGGAAAATTTACATAAAAATGGAGACAGAAAGGCAAAGCTTAGAAGAAGATTGAGAATACCTTATATCCTTTAGGGAATTATTTGAGCATCTCATCCTAAATATGACTGCAATTAGTCTTCTTTAGACTTTAAAGTAGAGATGGCCAATAAATTTTACATTTGGTTTAGGTGTTTTCTGGTGGTTTACAACAAATTAACATCAAAGAGTCTTGATTAACAGGTTCTCTCATCCTTATTTCTTATAACATAGACTCTAATTTTTTCAGTCACATTAAATACACACAGAAAATTGTTTTAATTGTACTTTATTTTTAGAGATTTTTCAAAAAATAGGTGAGGTGTTTTTTTTATGTTGTTTTGTTTTGTTTTGTTTTGCTTTTTAGAATCAATATTCTGCTCCCTTTGAATGGAGATGAGTTTTTATTTTGTTTTGTTTTAATGTTACTTCCATTCTCTTATTGTTCTTCCATTATTTCTCAATTTCTGAAATCATCCATAATTGAGGTAAACATTTTCTAGGCAAATAAAGTGGAAGCATTCTCATGGGATGCCCTCCCTTTCCATTTGGTTCCTATAAAACACTCTTCTCTCATCCAAATAAGTGGCTGGATAATAAAAATTTAAATAAGCAGTTCATTGATCCAGTAGCTCAGTGGTTGGCAAACTCATTAGTCAATAGAGCCAAATATCAACAGTACAACAATTGAAATTTCTTTTGAGAGCCAAATTTTTTTAAACTTAAACTTCTTCTAATGCCACTTCTTTTTTAAATTTTTTATTAATATATTACATGTATACATATCTTCCCATTGCCCTTCCCATTTCCATGCATACCCTCCCCCTCCCCCCACCAGTGTCTTGTGTTTATTGGTTATGCTTATATGCATGCATACAAGTCCTTCAGTTGATCTACCCCACCTCTCCCTAACTTTCCCACTGTAATTGGACAGTCTGTTTGATGCTTTACTGCCTCTGTATCTATCTTTTTATTCATCAGTTTATAATGTTCTTTATTATCCATAAAAGAATGAGATCATTTTTCTTTCATTGACTGGCTTATTTCACTTAGCATAATGCTCTCCAGTTCCATTCAAGTTGCTGCAAATGGTAAGAATTCCTTCTTTTTTTGCGGCAGCATATTATTCTATTGTGTAGATGTACCATTGTTTTCTGATACACTCATCTGGTGAAGGACACCTAGGCTGTTTCCAAATTGTAGCTATTGTAAATTGTGCTGCTATGAACATCGGGGTGCATAAATCATTTTTGATTGGTGTTTTTAGTTTATTAGGATATATTCCTAAGAGTGGGATTGCTGGGTCAAATGGGAGTTCCATTTTTAGTTTTCTGAGGAGACTCCATACTGTTCTCCACAGTGGCTGCACCAGTCTGCGTTCCCACCAACAGTGCACAAGGTTCCTTTTTCTCCGCATCCTCAGCAACACTTGTCATTTGTTGATTTGTTGATAATTGCCATTCTGACAGGTGTGAGATGGTATCACTTTGTCATTTTGATTTGCATCTCTCGGATAATTAGTGACTTGGAGCATGTTTTTATATGTCTCTTGGCCTTCCTTCTGTCTTCTTTTGAAAAGATTCTATTTAGGTCTATTGCCCATTTTTTTTTTTATTGGATCATTTATCTTCTTTTTATTAGGTTGTATAAGTCGGCTTTAGATGTTGGAAATTAAACATTTATCAGTGGTAAAATTTGCAAATATGTTCTACCATACAGTGGGCTTTCTTGTTATTTTGTTGATGGTTTCTTTTGCTGTGCAAAAGCTTTTTATTTTGATGTAGTCCCATTTGCTTGTTTTCTCTTTAGCTTTCATTGCTCTTACAGCAGTATTAGTGAAGAAGTTCCTTTGACAAATGTCTGAGATTATGCTACCTGTGGATTCCTCTAGTATTTTTACGGTTTCCTGTCTTATGTTTAAATCCTGTATTCATTTGGAATTGATTTCTGTATATGGTGTAAGTTGGTGGTCTAGTTTCATTTTTTTGCATGTATCTGTCCAATTTTCCCAACACCATTTGTTAAAGAGAATGGCTTGACTCCATTACATGTTCATGCCTCCTTTGTCAAATATTAATTGAGCACAGTGGTTTTGGTCTATATCTGGATTCTCTATACTACTCCATTGGTCTGTGTGTCTGTTCTTGTGCCAGTACCAGGCTGTTTTGAGAACAGCTGCTTTTTAATATAGCTAGACTTACCCCTGCCATGGTATTTTGTGGAAAAGCCACACACAAGGGGCCAAAGAGCCACATGTGGCTTTCAAGCCCCAGTTTGCCAACCACTGCAGTAGCCTAAGGGAGGTTAAGAGAAAGCAAATTCCTTGGTAATGCCAGGAATACTATTTGCTATAATTTCTTCTCTGTCTTTCATAAAAACACTGCACTAGAAAGAAAATACCTATACCTAACATTTAATATGGCTTCAGCTCCATGCCAGGTACACAGTTTGGCAATGCCAAAAGTTTCCCACACTGCTGCTCACCTAGTCAGTGACTATTTCCAGGTATATTGATTGTTCCTACTTTTTGAACTCACCATAGAAAACCTCGGGTCTTCAATACAATTATTTTTTAATAGTGTTAAGCTATTGCCACATGGACATATTCGATACAAGGTTCTATTCTTACCATTTTTAATGTCTATATTTTCTCTTCCATTTTTAAAAAGGAAAGCACCAAAATGAGACTCTTCCCTTTAATTCTTGGCAATCCTATATTTTATGTCCATGTCATCTCTTGATTTCTTCTTTCAACAGTGTTCAATTAGCATTATATTTAACTAGAGGCCCGGTGCATGAAATTGGTCCATGTGGGAGAATGCCCCTCAGGCCAGCCTGCTCTCTCTCTAATCTGGGATGTCCAACTTCCAGTTTAGCCCTATCCTAAACCAGCAGTCAAACATCCCTCTTACAATCCTGGACTGCTGGCTCCTAATTGCTCACCTGCATGCCAGCCCGGTTGCCCCTAATTGCCCCCTGCTGCCAATCAAGTCAGGTCTTCCCCACCTGCTCCCTTCCTGTCAGTCTGGTCACTCCTAACTGCAGCCCCCTTCTGGCCTGGTCACCCTTTACTGCCCCCATGCCTGCTTGGTCACCCTCAATCACCCCCCTCTGCTGATCTGGTCACCCTTAACTGCCCCCCTTGCTGGTCTGGTTATCCCCAACTACCTCTTCACACCAGCCTAGTCACCCTTTATTGCCCCCCCACCAGCCTAGTCACCCCCAACTTCCCACCCTGCTGGCCTTGTTGCCCCCAATTGCACCCCCTCACCAGCCTGGTCAACCCCAACTGACCCCTTCTGCTGACCTGTTCACACCACAAAGCCTGCTGTTCAGTCATTTGGTCATCCCTCACTAATGTCCCTGCTGGCCTGGTCATAGGCAGCCATCTTGTGAAGGTGTGAGGGTCAATTGGCATATTACCTCATTATTATATAGGATATAAGTTGCTCCAAATGTGTTGTATGTGAAAAGCATCTTTCGCTGATGCCCAACACAGATTCAGAACAGCCCTTTTCCATTTATATTAGAACTAACTTTTTTTTTTTTAATCAATTGGCCAACCTGACCACTAATTCAAATTGCCCTAGTTAGGCTTTGCTTTTTAATATTGTTGAAATGATTTCACTCTTGGTTTCTCTTAGCTATAAAATATTGCTTTCTCCTAATTGTTTTTATTATAAAATTGCATCCTAATATCTCTACTCAAATAGCTTCATGAAATATTCACATTATATAACAAGGACCTCTCTCAAATATCTTTACTAATTCCCTCTTATCTAAAATTCAACAAAAATGGTTAAAAATTAACTTTCCTATCCTTTTCTAAGTTTTTTTTGTATTAAAATGATTAAAATATTGCAAAATTTCATTCTGCCCCAATAATCTTAACAAAGAAGAAATCGGTACACTGAAATTCTAAGTGGAATTTGGGTGCTTAAAAATTCCACAGAATGTATCCAACTTCTTTTTGTGGATTAAGTGTTTTCTCTATAATCTAGCTCTTAGAATCTTGACCTTATGCTTTGAGAATGAGAATGTTTTATTTGCTCTTCAGTTTTCCAAGCTGCAAAATGGCACAGCATTCCCTCTTTGTCAGTAACATTTTCTTTTCTTCAACACACAACACCTAACACAGTTGAAGTCACTATTCCTTTGGAAGGCTTTCATTTTCTCACCCTGAAAAGGAGTCCAGGACCTGTTTTCCCTCCTCTGTTTCATTATAACACTCTGTCCTTAACTCCATTGCAACTTAATGTTGATTAACTTGTCTGTCTTCCCTCACAATATCTGAATGAAAGAAAAATGCCTTTTATCTCTGTGTCCATCCTAAATATTAGAGTTACTGGTAATAGATGTGTTTAGAATGAAGACCAAGTGGAAGAAATTAAGTACAGTGGTACCTCAAGATATGAGTTTAATTCGTTCCGTAACTTTGAGGCATGAGAAACTATGAAACGCTCAAGTTGCGGTAAACTGGTGGGTCATGTGCAGCCGGCCGATCCGTGCAATTACTCCTATATCAAATGTTGCTCATATTTCAAAGCAAAAATCGCTCACTCAGCGGCTTGTATCTCAAAAATCTCGTATGTTAGGGCACTTGTATCTGGAGGTACCACTGTAATTGTGTAAATTAAGCCTTTGCAATCTGATAGGTGACACTTATTTAAAGTGAATGGGAACTAAAGAGAAAACAATATCATTCTGAAATATTCTGGAAAAAAAACAGGGTTTAAATCCTGACACAAGTATCTATTAATCTTTGATTATTTAACATTATTAAACAAATAGAGGCCTGGTGCACAAAATTTGTGTATGTGGGTGTGTGTCCCTCAAACCAGCTAGCACCCTCTCCAATCTGGGACCCCTTGAGGGACATCTGACTGCCCATTGATCCAGGGAATATCAGGCCTAAAGGAGCAGTTGGACATCCCTCTAACAATCCAGGACTGCTGGCTCCCAACCACTCACCTGCCTGCCTTCATGATTGCCCCTAATCACTTCTGCCTGCCAGCCTGATCGCCCCCTAACCACTCCCTTGCCAGCTTGATTGATGCCTAACTGCCCTCCCATGCAGGCCTGATCACCCCTAACTGTCCTCCCCTGCAGGCCTTGTCACCCCTAAATGCCCTCCTCTGCAGGCTGGGACCCCCCAACTGCCCTCTGCTGCTGGCCATCTTCTGATGGCAGCCAACTTTGACCACACAGGGGCAGTCATCTTGTGTGTTAGAGTGATGGTCAGTCTGCATATTATTCTTTTATTATCTAGGATAGAGGCCTGATGCATGGATAGAGGCCTGCTGGTTTGCCCTGAAGGGTGTTCCGGATCAGGGTGAGGGTTCCCTTGAGGCATGGGGTGGCCTAGGAGAGGGGTCTGCAGTGATTTGCAGGCTGACCACACCCCCTGGCCACCCAAATGTAGGCCATGGTAACTGGGATTTATTTATCTTCTATAATTGAAACTTTGTAGCCTTGAGTAGAGGTCTGGGCTGCCCAGGGTGTGCTGAAAGCTTGGCTTCCTCCATTGCTGGGGGCAACCCAAGCCTTCTGTTTGCTCTGTGGCCTCAGCCATTTTGGTTGGGTTAATTTGCATGCTCACTCTTGATTGGCTGGTGGGTATGGCTTGTGAGTGGAGTGATGGTTAATTTGCATATAACTTTTTTATTAGGTAGGATTAGAGGCCTATTGCACAATATTCTTGCACTGGGGATGAGGGTATGTCCTTTAGCCCTGCCTGTACCCTCTTGCAATCTGGGACCCTTCAGGCATGTCTGACTGTCTGAAGCTGGCAGTCAGACATCCCCTGAGGGATCCTTAGTGCTGCTGTGGAGGCTGGAGAGGTTCCTGCCACTGCTGCTGCACTCGCCAGCCATGAGCCCAGCTTCTGGCTAAACAGTGCTCCCTTGTAGGAGTGCACTGACCACCTGGGATCAGCTCCTACATTAAGTGTCTGACCCCTGGTAATCAGTGCACATCATTGTGATGAGTCGTTTTGCCATTTGGTTTATTTGCATATTAGCCTTTTATTATATAGGATAGGTTCAGCAAGTAAATGAACATATTCACATTCATAGGGAGGAGAAAAAATTTACATTAATTCCCGAATAGAAAGTTCAATCAGAGATAGAAATGTGAACAGTGTAGTTTTTAAATGCAGGAACAGTGTCCAAAGAAGTATTTGTAGATGTGGAAATTATATGGTTGGAACAAAGGGCTAGGAAGTATTTAAGACTGCTTAGTTAATGCAGACAAATGTGACACCACCAATTATTATTTAATGTAAGTTGTTCTGACTTCTACAGAAAGATGAGTAGCATTATCCACAATCAGCTTGGGAACAATGACAGCTCGGCACCAGTGAAATTCGTTATTTGGAGGCTGTGGTGAAACAATGATCAAGCAAATGGATCCTCAAGAAACCCTAAGGGTCAGATGAGAAGAAGAAAGGGGGGGCACATGGAGGGCCTGATCAGGAACAGGGTAGCAAAAGCATGACAGTAGATGAGAATCAGATCAGAGTGCAGCAGAAGTTATCAGTGGCTTTCAAAAAAATAAATAAGTAAAAACAAAGGCAAAGGATGAGGGAAGTGAACTAACATGTGCACTGAGATTTAGAGTTCAAAGAGCCCTGGTTGGTTCAGGTGCTGGTCTACTAGGGTTTTAATTCCTGTCACACTTCTGACAGCCCACATGATTTTTAACAAGTCAGAGGCCTTCTTTGCTCTTAGGTCTATAAAACGAAAACATTTCCTTAGGTGACAGCTAAACCATAGTATGTGACAGTTCCCCTTGTCTGACTTCCTCAGGAGAATGAACCCATGATCTTCCTGATTTCTATAAGTGCCACTCCAAATGGCAATTCCTGGCACATAGTAGGTTTTGAACGAAGGTTATCAAGTAAGAATATGACAGATGATTACTTTTAGTCTCTATATTTGAAAGTTAATAGAATAAGCTAGCCCTATGCTTAATCCAATTTGACTGAGTTCAGAGAGCAGCTGGGGGTGGGTGAGTTTAGCTAGAAATTTCTAAAACCAACGATCACAAAATTAAACATGTTTATTGAACCAGTATCCTGTAGCTGGCAAACAAATGCCATTCTGCCTGGTAACAGATGTTGGTTTAGGGGATAAAGTTGAAAGGTGATAGTGCTTCTTGATAGTATGTCTCTATGAGCTAGGGAAGCATTGGAGGAGGGAAAAGACAGATCCTTATACCCCAGCCTAAGCAATGCTCTAGTCCTATTTTTATTACAGAACCCAGAGTTAGTTCTTTATCCTTTTATGCTGGCAGTAAATGAAGTGGCACCGTGAGCCCTACTCTGAAATTTTTCTGCAGTCTCATCCCAGCCACGCCCAGTGTGCCTCACTGCAATGCATCCAATCTTAGCCTCGCTTCATGGGAACATTAACCTGCATCATTGCTATTACCTGAATGTTTGAATGCAATAATAAATTCTAGGTATCATGCACAGTGCCTCGTAGTAGGCACTTGCTAAATGACAACTAGTATTATGAAGGAATAATATAGTTATCAAGAATTTTGTCAAAAAAGGAAATTAAATCTCATAGAAATTAAGATGTATAATACTCCATGTTACCAATATTCATACTTCCCAACACATGTCCTATATTTGCATAATATTATACAAAACAAGAAATGTTCTTTAAGGGTCTTGATAAACTTTATCAATAGTTTCTATACGTCAATATTTCATGAAACAACAGTTATGTCAGTTAGAAAGCCTAACTGATTACCCACCACGTTAATACCAAATTACATGATAAGTTTCAGGTTGAATTCCAGGCAAATGAACTCAAGCCCATCTTTCTTCCCAGTTCTGGAATGAAGGCCCTCTTCTCCTTGAGAGGATAGAGGAAAAATCCGAATGGCATCTCCTTTGGGAAAGGAGATGAATGTGGTGTCTCCCTGCCACATTACTGTCTTTTCTAATACATCCTACCCAGAACTGTAAAATTAATCTTCCCAAAGTCAATTCAGATCATGAATGTTTCTGCTCAAAAATTTTTAACAGCTCTTCAGAACTGAATGAACTTTTAAATCATATGCATAAACACTGACTGGGAATTGACTAACCTTGGGGGTCTAGTCATGCCACCATTTATCTAGCAAAGGAGTCTGTATGTGTGTGTGTTTTTGTTTTTTATTTTTGGCATCTATATTGAAACTTTATTAAAAAATTAAAAAGCAGAGATCTGTAACAAAAAAATACACATTTGGGTTTGTAATTACACCCAAGTCTGAGAGAATCTTAATATAAGCCACTTGAAGTAACACATTCACATTCAAAAAAATTTCAAAAAATTTATACAATATAAATGAGCACTAATTCCTGTACAACTTATTGTTACTAGTTTGGATCCAAATATTTAAGCATTATGAACCAGTCAGCTCTCTTGTTTTAAAAGTCTCAACTGAAGTTTCTCAATCACAGCAAAATCCAAGAAATAACTGGAAAAATTATGTTTCCATGATAAAATTAAAACCAAAGATCCATGAGGGACTGGAAGAAATATTCAATGACAAAAATCAAGTTTTCTACCTAGGTTAAATAGTAACTAAAATGAGATCTTGGAATTATCAACTTTTATTTGGTATAATAGAGAAGATACAAAAAACAAACAAACAAAACAACAAAAAAAAACCACCTCAGACTTGCTTGACACTATTTTTCTTAAGTGAAAACCGTCACCAAAAGAGGTTACAAGATTTAAAGGCAAGTTCTTTCTCTAAAATGGGTAAATGACATCAGTTCTAATTCTTACTGAGGTTACAAACCAACCCTTACCATATTATCTTTAACTCATGTTAGAAGGAAGGTTGGGAGGCAGGGAGAGGTAAGGCCTGAGCAAATTTTAAGTAGGAAGAGAGCCAGCTTCTACCCTGAAGCTATTGCTAGAGGTTTACTGAGTTGCATATACATAGACCTGCTTCACATTGGAACTGAGTACCTGAATCCTTTGCTAAACTGGTAGGCATTGTAAACTATAGTATTGACTGTCCAGCAAAAAGTGCCTTCAGAGGGAAATCTCCATTCTCCCAGGTCCTACAAAGGCTATGGCCCAGAATTAAATCATCAAGACTTGGTATGTTGTTGAAGTAAGTGGCCTAGAGTTTAGCTGAAAACTAATTGATGAAATTTGGTTTTCCTACAGGGGATTAATGGTTGATGATGGAGGGAAAGCCAAGCATGTCTGTACCAATAAATAGGTCCTCTTGGCTTTTTCCCACTGCTTTTCTGTATGTGTTTTTATCCCACTGAAATGTTAGAAAGGTGGAAAAGCCCACCTATTCTGTTTATACTCTGGTAGATTCCTTAGAATGTCTTCATAGGTATTCAGAGTCCATCCCCTTTCTGCTACTGGAGAACCACACAAACTTAATCAGATTCTTTTTCCATATATAATCGATCAATATTTTGGACTGCACAGATCTTCTAAACTATATTTCTCCTTTTAATTCAGACACTTCTTCAGCGGATTTCTACTTCTGCAGAACTTATGGCACTTTCAGAACTCCCTTTAATGTGGCTCTTTCCATCACCCTCCAGCTTCTTCTCTCAGAGAGAAGCCCTTTCCCCCAGTTCTGTATCCTCCAAATAGAGCATTCTACTCTATTGATCTCTTTCTAATGTTGCTTATAGCTTTAAAATGTCTTTATTGACTTTTTTTTTAGAGAGAGGGGAATAAAGAGGAAGAGAAAAAAACATTGATGTGAGAAACATCAATCAGTTGCCTCCTGCACACTCCCTACTAGGGATCAAGCCAGCAACCCAGGCATATGCCTTGACCTGAAATCAAACTGGTGATTTCTAGGTGCTTGGGACTATGGCCAACCCACTGAGCAACACTGGCCAGGGCCATTCATTATTTTATACCTTTAATTATAGAAATATTTGGAAATGTGTTCAAAGCAACAAGTTTTTTACAAATTGTTTGGGGGCTATAGTTATGGGGGAAATATACATAAAACAATAAATATTCATTTTTTATATATACTATGGAAACATAGGATTCTCAGAAGACTCAGAGGAATTTCAATTTGTGAGTTTCCAGGGATAGATGGGAAATATGCTGTGCATTTTTTAAAACTAATTTGACAATAAAACTTTGAATTTCATGAGATTAGATTTCTCAGGACAGGTTCTTTGGGGGTGTGTTGACTAATAGTTATTTATAGCAATGTTTCATCTCTCTTACTGGAATAGGAAGTTCTTAATGGCTCAGTATGTATCTCATATATCTTTGTAACTGCCATAGTGACTTCCACACTGCCAACTACATGATATGTATCAGGAATGTTTGAATAATCAGGTGAAATAATGAATTAGTCCACAGTTGTTTTTATTTTGTTGAGATCTTATAGAAATACTTAATGTTCTTTCTTGTTATAAATTTTTTTATGGAAAGACAACAATTTTTTTCTTTCTAGAGCTTGTCTTATTTTGCTATTTTCTTCTTGTCCTTTAGTTCTCATTGATTTTTTATATTTATTAACATCCTATGTAATTAAGAGGTAATATGCAAATTGGCCATCACTCCAACACATGTGGACAAAGAGGCCACCCCCATGTGGACACAAGATGGCCACCACAAAATAGTCAGCAGGGGAGGGAAGTTATGGGCAATCAGGTCAGCAGGGGAGGACAGTTGAGGGTGACCAGGCCTGTAAGGGAGGGCAATTATGGGTGACTAGGCCTGCAGGAGAAAATAGTTGTGGGATACCAGGCCTGGAGGGGAGGTCAGTTGGGGGCAACCAGGTCAGCAGGGAATAGCAATTAGGGGCAACCAGACTGGCAGGGGAGGGCAGTTGGAGGAAACAGGCCTGTAGGGGAGGTCAATTAGGGTGAGCAGTCTGGCTGAGGAGGGCAGTTTGGGAGGACTAGGCCTGCAGGGGAAGGAGGTTGCAGGTGACGAGGCCTGCAAAGGAGGACAGTTGGGGGCAGCTAGGCCTGCAGGGGAGGACAGTTAGGGGTAACCAGGCTGGCACGGAAGGGAAGTTAGGGGCAATCAGGCTGGCAGGGGACCAGGTAGGCATCAATTAGGCTGCTTAGGGGTTGATCAGGCTGGCAGGCAGAAGCAGTTAAAGGCAATCAGACAGGTAGGCAGGTAGGCAGGTGAGTGGTTAGGAGCCAGCAGTCCTGGATTGTGAGAGGGATGTCTGAGCACTCAGACATCCCTCAAGGGGTCCCAGATTGGAGAGGATGCAGGCCGATCTGAGGAACACACTCCCCATGCATGAATTCCATGCACTGGACCTCTAGTTTTAATATAACAAAAATTTAAGTACCCACAATACACTAGTAGATGCACTCCATATTTTGCATGTATTGTGTTCCTTGCTAGCCTTAATAATTCTATGACTTATGGACTAATATACTAAAAGAAAGATAAGAAAAATTAGATTCAGAGAAGTTAAGTGAATTTTCAAAGCTATTAAACCAGTAAATAGTATAACCAGAACCCAAAACACAGGATAACTGAGTCAAACTTCATGGCACTTTCTGCCCAAACTTTCCTCAGAAGTATGTAATCACTCTTTTTCTGAGTTTGGAACATACAGAAGGCATGAGTACCTAGTGAAGTAAAATAATAATACCTTCACATATATGAATAATGGTATTCTGGTTCATCAATGAGTGATAGGTAAGTCCTGGCTGGTTGGCTCTGTTGGATGGAGCATCCTCTGATATACCAAATTGTTGGAGGTTCTATTCCTGATCAAGGCACATACCTAGGTTATGGGTTTGATCCCTCATCAATCTCTCTCTATCTTTATCTCTACTCTCTTTCAAATTAATAAACATATACTCTGGGAAGAATTTCTTAAAAAAAGGTAAAATCAAAGATTTTACCGAGATATTCCATCCAATTTCTGTTTTTGTATTTTTTATTTAGTTAATTTATTATTTTTCTTTATTGATTAAGATATTACATATGTGTCCTTATCCTCCCCATTGCCTCCCCCCCCCACCCCACTCATGCCCTCATTCCCTTAGTGTCTGTGTCCACTGGTTAGGCTTATATACATACATATAGATCCTTTTGTTGATCTCTCCCCCTTCCTACCCTCCCCTACCTTCTCTTTGAAGTTTGATGGTCTGATCAATGCTTGTCTACTCTAGATCTGCTTTTATTCATCAGTTTATGTTGTTCCCTATATTCCACAAATGAATGAGATCATGTGATATTAATCTTTCTCTGACTGGCTTATTTCACTTAGCATAATGCTCTCCAGTTCCATCCATGCTGTTACAAATTATAAGAATTTCTTCTTTTTTAACACAGTGTAATATTCCATTGTGTAGATGTACACCATAGACAAAAATAAACTCAAAATTGATAAAGGACTTAAACATAAGATGGGAAACCGTAAAAATATTAGAGGAATCCACAGGCAGCAAAATCCTCAGACATATATTGAAGCAATATCTTCACCAATACAGCTCCTGAGGCAATAGAAACTAAAGAGAAGATAAACATATGGGACTACATCAAAATAAAAAGTTCTGCCCAGCAAAATAAACCATCAACAAAACAACAAGAAAGCTCACAGCATTGAAGAACATGAATTTGTCTGTGTTATCACTGATAAGGGTTTAATCTCCAACATTTATAGGGAACTCATACAACTTAACACAAGAAAGATAAGCAACTCAATTAAAAATGAGCAATGGACCTAAATAGATACTTTTTAAAAGAGGACATAAGAAAGGACAAGAGACATATGAAAACATGCTCAAAGTCATTAATCATCCCAGAGATGAAAATCAAAATGACAATGCGGTACCATCTCACACATGTCAGAATGGCTATCATCAACAAATCAACAAATGACAAGTGCTGGCAAAGATGTGGAGAAAAAAGAACCCTTGTGCACTGCTGGTGGGAATGCAGACTGATGCTGCCACTGTGGAAAACAATATGGAGTTTCCTCAAAAAACTAAAATTGGGACTCTCATTTGACCCAGTGATCCCATTTCTAGGAATATATCCCAAGAAACTAGAAACACCAATCAGAAAGGATTTATGCACTCCTATGTTCATAGCAGGACAATTTATCATAGCTAAGATTTGGAAACAGCCTAAGTGCCCATCAACTGATGAATGGATTAAAAAAACTGTGGTCCATCCAACTTCTTAATTTATTTTTCCATGTCAAACTTTCTCCAGAGATTAGGTTCGAGGTCATGCAGAATAGCATGGAATCATGTGGATGAAGAAAGCTGTCTGCCACATTAGCTCCTCCAGGTTGTCAGATACATGGGAGGCACTTTAGGGAGCTTCATTACATTTGTCACAAGATCGGCTTTTCAATTACTTGTAAATTTATTTTTGTAGAAGGAAGCCTGTAGTTTCTGAAACTTTTAAAAACACTCCTGCTTACAACTTATGGACAGCATAGTAATCATAATTGTAAATAATTAATAAAAATGATTAGAATTTAGTTAGTAAAGCTTTTAACAATGCTTTTTCTTAAATCTTATAAGTAGCTAATTAACCCATAATTATAAATATCAATCATTTACCTTTTGCTTTTACACAGCTTTTATGTTAATTTATAATGTTAGGTTACATATTAGAAAACTGAAGCTTATAGTGAGTGGCATGTCAGTAATGCCAGAAAAAAAAATAACAGAGTAGTTTAAGGACAGTCTAGTTTTCCAACTCTTTGGACTTTCTATACCTAATACTCTGGAAAAAACAAGAGTTAGAGATATGGAAAGGAAAATTGATGTATGCTGCCAGTCAAAAATAAATAAATTCCTAAATTTTTTCTTATATTTTTCAATATGAATAAAATGTCCTATATTATCTCATATTTCCTAATTAGAATCTTAAATCATCTATTCAAAATTCAAATCGCATATAGCAGAAATGGTGTTTGAGACTTGAGAAGAGAAAATAGTATAGTGATTTTGTCCTACAAGCAAACTACACTGAAAGATTGGTCCTAGGCTATTCTTTTAGCATGGAATGCCATGTTTTCTACCTGTTGATATGACTCCTCTGTCTACAAAAGAGTAGCTCAGGGTATATACAAAGCACTTGTCCAAAAAGTGACCAGTTCATAAACTAAACTATCCTATCTAATAAAAGAGTAATATGCAAAATGACCATCACATCAAAAGAATGGCTGCCCACATGTGGACACAAGATGACCACCACAAGATGGCCTACAGGGGAGGGCAGTTGTGGGAAGTTAGGGGTGACCATGAAAGCAGAGGAGGGCAGTTGGGAGAGACCAGACCAGCAAGGAAGGGCAGTTGGAGAAGACCCAGGTTTGCAGGGGAGGGCAGATAGGGAGGACTAGGTCTATAGGGGAGGGCAGTTGTGGAGGACCAGGCCAGCAGAGGAGGGCAGTTGGGGGAGGCCAGGTCAACAGAAGAGGGCAGTTGGGGGGACCAAGATTGTAGGGGAGGGCAGTTAGGGAGGGCAGTAGGGGAGATCAGGCCTGTAGTAGAGAACAGTTGAGGGGAACCCAGGCCAGCAGAGAGGGAAGATGGTGGTGACTGGGCCAGCAGAGTAGTTCAGTTTGGAACCAGAAATCCTGGATTGTGAGAGGGGTGTCCAACCACCCGTTTAGGCCTGATACCACTGTGATTGGGCCTAAAAAGGCAGTTGGACATCCTTCAAGGGGATGTAGATTGGAGAGGGTGCAGGCTGGGCTGAGGGACAACCCCGTGCCCCATGCATGGATTTCATGCACCAGGCCTCTAGTAAAATATAAGTTTGAAGTGAGAGCTTTTTCCAATAGCTAAGAGAGCAGCTAAGTCAAAAATAAATTTCTTTCTGGTCACATGTGCCAGTGTGATTTACTATATCAGGAATCTATTGTCTCAATAATATTGTATAACAGCTCCTGTTTTCTAAGATTTAAATATTATTTTGAAGGCAGGACACAGAACATTGACACTCAGATAGGTAAAAAGCAGAGAAGAGCACCAGGCAGGTTGACAAAAAGGTTAGCACCTAGGGACAAGGTAACAGCAAGCTGGAGTTGTAGGAACAAACTTGTCTGGCAAATAGGGTGTGATTAGCTAGGTTTCTCAGGCCCCCTGTGTACTAGCTAATTTGAGTAATTTTCACAGGCTCTGAGCTATTCCTAGGTGTCTGGTGTGTGATCCTGGAGTTATCAGAGTAGAATCACAGGGACGCCAAGTGTGTGAGAGGCTGATGAGAGTAGTGGTTAAAATTTGGACTTAATTAGCAGCTCAAGAAGAGAAAATTACTGGGCTCAAAACCATGTCAAGATAGCATTTTAAAAAGAAAGAAAGAAAAATAATGATAAAATAAGACATACCTATATGTAAACAATCAACTCTAAAATGCCACCATGTTGAAATGATAAGCATTTATCTCCTGCCCATGTAAGTGTGGTTTAGTTGGAGCAGTTCTGCTGATCTTGCCTGAACTCTGCTTGGCTTGATGGTATGGCACCAGTTTCCCTCAGGTCTGCTCCATATGTGCTTCATACTTTGAGAACCTGGAGAACAGCCAAGCTGCATTCTTCTCTGGAAATAGCAGAAGCAAAAGAGAGAAGGTTCACTCATGTAGGCATGCTTGAAGCTACTGTTTGCCTCATATCCACCAGCATCTCATTAGACCAAAGTAGTTGCATAGCCAAACCCAAAGTCAAAGGTTAGAAAGTGCTCACCCTGCCTCTTATGGAAAGAATTGAAAAATCACATGGCAAAGCGTCTGGATACAGAGTACTTGGGAATTATAATACAATCTACCACAAATACAAAAGAGAAGGGTAGGTGAAGAGATTGAAGAGAGTTGGTGACTGGTGACAAGGCTGAGGGCAGGAAGAGGGAGATCCAAAGTTCATCAAGCGACCTTCATGCAGATGCACTATAGAGGGATTGCAGTGTCTCCTGAGGTGACAAGGTATCTACTCCCCAGTCACTGTACCCTGCATGACCTTCCAAATCCAGCTGCCTGATGCCCTGCCATACATAAGATTTAACATTATTAGCTTTATTAGGTATCCTGAGAAAGTTTTAAGCACAACCTTTCCATCTCCATATCTAAATGTATCTTTCCTTATTAAAGAACACTGTTGAGACAACCCTGAGATTCTATATTTGAGCTTGAATTTCAAGTCTCTGTTTTGAGTAAAGAGGATGATGGAGTAGAAGAAAGAATTGTATCTTGGGGCCAATTTTTCCAACCCTCTTATGTATTTCTTTTTCATCACTCTCTTTACTACCTGTCAAGCAATCCTTCCAGCCTTTCCTACTTTTTCTTTTTGTCAGTTATTCTCTTTTCTTCTCATCTCTTCCTCTCTCTCTCTCTCTCTCTCTCTCTTTCTCTCTCTCTCTCTCTCTCTCTCTCTCTCTCCTTATTTCCATCCTTTTGTTCTTCTAGGTCATTCTTTACCTCTTTTCCTAACTTTTTCTCTGTTTACCCCCTCAAACACTCCATTCTATTTCACTTCTCAAGACATTGCTCAACACCATTTATCTTATTTGACCTTTTCACCTCAGTCCTTCCAAAAGGGCCCCCCTAGAATGTTAAGCTGGTGGGAAAATATCATTAGAGTTGCTTTTAGGTTTTCCATTTTTTTATATTATAAATGCTTAAAAGGTTTTATGGGGGACAGTTTCTGTTCACCCAAAGTATGGATGTGCCATCCATTCTCTGTCTAACTCTGACCACTGGTCATCATGGAAATGAATGTTCCTGAAACTTCTACCTCACCAGCCTGCAGGTCTGTAAACTGCAGCAGCTGTAGGGAACGTTTTAAGTCACTACACACTTTGAAGTAGTGGCTCAGGGAGAAAGGGTCAAAACCATCCTAATTTCTCCAATGAGTGTTGGCATCACAGAAAAAAATGATCAAACAAAAGTGGCTCTGACCTCAATGGGTCTTCAGGGCCGTGTTGCAGAGAATCAGCATAGCTTCAGAAGAAAATAAAGTTGAACTCTCACCAACTTTTTTTTTCTAGGATAGCAGTGCCTTCCTGTTCCTGGCTGATCTTGCAAAAAGAACAAGCTTTTACTATTCCCCTGGACAAAGGACCTTTCAGATTCAATGTCACAGGCAGACTATAGCTTCTTCTGCTATAACAGAGCCCTGTAATTACTGTTATTAATCTTAAAATCATGGGCTCTAATTCCAAAGACTTTTTGTAACCTGAAAGTCTTTCAAAATATAATGGTATAAAAAAAGAAATCACCTTTTCTTAGTGGTGTCTTTGCTTGGTAAGTGCCAGCACTAAAGAGGATATAAACATATTCCCCAAACAGGAACCATAAGCTGGGAAATGATACAGTGTCAACCATAAAAATGTCTTTGCCGCAGCCTCACTCACAAACTTGAGAGAGGTCTTTCAAATTGTATTTCAAAAAGAAAATCTAGAAGGTGAGCAACATGTAGGTATTAGCAACTATTAATGTCACTTACCAAACTAATTTATTTAATTAGAAGTATCAAAGGACAGTATTGGTAAGGATTAGGACAAACAGCAGACTATGATGTGGGGATGGGGGAAGCAAACTGGAAACTGGGAGGTGACCCTGACATGAAAAGAGAGAGTAGACCTGGGACTCATTTTAGGATGAGGGTCCAGCAATCTGCTCACATAAGCTTTCCTCTTAATGCCAGATGATATCCATCATCCAGAAGGGTTCAGGAATCTGGAGAAGGCGCTGTGGTGTAAATTAATAAAGAGACTAGAAATATAATATAAATTTGTAATCCACGGGGGAACCAGAGGAGGGCTTAGCTTCAGTAACCAAGTTCTCTGAATCTCTGGCCCTCTTGCTCTTTATTAACACAAATTGCCCTAAAGTAACACAGATATACATATCAAAGGTAAAGTTTAGTATACAGCAGGCATTGTCAGTTTTGGGGGAACTGCCTTAGCTGTTCAGGTGTTTGGTCAGCAGGAGGCAATAACATGTAAATTAAAACGCCCTCAGCTGTCTGGCAGCAAGCAATCATTTATGTGAATTTAGATTTGGGGAAATGCTTTTGGGCCATTCCAGCAGGCAACAATATGTATTCAGCCCTGCTGACACCTCAAGGTCCCATCAACCTTTTGATGAAACTTCTTGCATTTATGACATGCTGGAATTAGCCTCTAGTACCTTTCATTTTGACTCCTGGATTAGTCTTCTTGCCTACCTTATGATATTATAAAGTGTCTGTATGCCCTGGCTGACTGTCTTCAATGCGATTCTTTGCTGGCATACATCCCATTTAAAACTGAGCACATCATTTTTCTGTATTCTGAATACAATCATTTCTCATCTCTTACCTCACAATAATAGGCAGGCAACATTCTCCTACAGCTAACAGTCCTTCACACTGGATTAGAACACTATGTATCCACATCTTGACTAGACAACTTAATGGTAAAGAGACAGTAGGAGTTTGTCACTGTAAATGCCAAAGCCGACCTTTCTAACTCTTCAAATCTAACATGCTGTGCACTTACATTAGTACAATGCCTACCTTCTAATATTTACTGAGAAACACTAAGGCATTTTATCTAACTAGAGGCTCAGCACACAAACTCATGCATGGATACAGTCCCTAGGCCTAGCCTATGATCAGGGCCATCTTTTCTGGCTGCCCGCATCTGGCCCTCCTCCCTGCCACCACTCACCCCTAGTTCCCTGTTTGCCTTCAGTTGATTGAAGTCTGATGGCTGGGGGAAGGGACTGAGAGGTTGGCCATTCCAGCCCACTCACTGTCCCAGACCCTGATGCTGGTAGCCTTCTGTTTCTGAGGAAACTGATGATGAGGGGGCCTTGGCCTGGCACCACCCATGTCCCCTGCCACCCAGCCCCCAGTTCCCCATTCACCATGGAGCCTCCTGGCCAGGGAGAAACCAAGAGGTGGTCAGTGCACCTCATAGTAACTGGTCAAGAGGTCATTCTGGTCATACTGCAGTTGGGGTCAATTTTCATATTACTCTTTATTATATAGGACTAGAGGCCCAGTGCACAAAATTCATACAAGGGGGGAAGGGGTCCCTCAGCCCAGCCTCTACCCTCTCCAATCTGGGACACCTCGAGGGATGTCTGACTGCCCTCTCACAACCCAGGATTGCTGACTCTCAACTGCTTGCCTGCCTGCCTGATTGCCCATAACTGCTTCTGCCTATAAGCATGATGACCCCCTAAACACTCCCCTGCCATCCTGATCAACACCTAACTGCTCCCCTGCTGGCGCAATCGCCCCCAACTGCCCTCCCTTGCTGGTCCAGTCATCCCTAACTGCCCTTTCTTCCCAGCCTGGTTGCCCCTAACTGTACTCCCCTGCCAGCCTAGTTGCCTGCAACAGCCCTACCCTGAAGGCCTGGGTCCCCCTAACTGTCCTCTTCTGCAGTCCTGGTTGCCCCCAACTGCCCTCCCCTGCTGGCCTGGTCACTCCTAACTGCCCTCCCTTGCCAGCCTGGTCACTCCTAACTACATTTCTCTACCAGCCCAGTCACCTCCAACTGCCCTCTCTTGACAGCTTGGTTGCCCTTAACTTCCCTTCCCTGCATGTCTTGTCACCCTCAACTGCCATCCTCTGCTGGCCTGGTCCTACCAATTGTCCTCCCCTGTAGGCTGAGTGCCCTGCAACTGTCCTCTGCTACAAATCTGGTTCCCCCAACTGCCTTTCCTGGAGGCCTGGTTGCCCCATACTGCCCTCTTCTGCCAGCCTGTTCCCCTCAACTGTTGTTCTCTGCAGGCTCAGTCACCCTTAACTGCCCTCCCCTGCTGGCCTGATCACTCACAACTGCCCTTCCCCATTGGCCATCTTGTGGCAGCCATCTTGTGTCCACATAGAGGAAGCCATCTTTGACCACATGGGGACAGCCATCTTGTGTGTTGGAGTGATGGTCAATTTGCATATTACCCTTTTATTAGATGGGATTATATGGGATAGTAGTGGGTGAAGAAGGAAGCTGGAGAATCAATCAGGTTTTTTGGGAATTGTGTTGATATGCTAAGATCTTAAAGTATTATAAATAACTGAGAAAGAAGAGACATGTGTTATTTATTACTAGAGGCCTGATGCACAAAATTCATCCAAGAGCAGGTCTTCCTTCCCCCAGTTGTCGGCACCAGCTTTCTTCTGGCACCTGGAATCCAGACTTCCCTCTGGCCACAGCAGGCACCTAGAATCCAGGCTTCCTTCACAACCCCGGTTTCATCCAGAAGTTTGTCCAGAAGGAAGTCTGTTCTAATTAACCTATTACACTTTTATTATTATAGATGAGTTAATATTGGGAAGATCAGTGTCTAGCTTTTGCAAGTTGCTACATGAAAATGTTCTTAAAAAATAAATCAGGTCATCTTTTGCTGGAACAAGTGCATATGCAGCCATTTGGAGTGCCCCCCCATTTGGGGGGCAGAGGAGGGGAGGAAAGGACACCTGAAAAGGAGAGTATGTGCCCTTAATCAGGAAAGCAGTTTATAATTTGTTAAAGCATGATCATTCACTCATTATTCAATTCTAAGGTTAAATTTTGGTATGTTTAAATGAATAACAGACAGATACAAGAAATGATTGTGGTATTGCTTTGGTAAACATTTTCCTCACAGCATGCATAAAAACAAAATGTGATAAACACATTTGCAGACATAGAGGGTTTAATGCTATTTGGAGTCATTTGGCCTGTACCCGAGCAAATAGGCATGAGACTTAGCGCAGACTTGTTGGATTTCCTTGTCTACTTGCAACAAATCTTAGCTAACTACAGATGTTGATTTAGTCTTTCCATTTATATTGTAATTCAGGTTAATATTAAAGTTCTCATTTATAATCTCATTTCTGCATGGAATTTTCTTTAAGAATTTTTTTAAGCCCTTACCTGAGAGTAACAGAATTTTTCTGTGTTTATTTGTTCTAGTGAACACTGCAATTTTTTTCTCAACTCTGTCAATTTAACATCTCATTTTCTTTTCTAGTTATTAAAATCACTTTCCTTGTTGGTAAATATTTCACTTAAATTTTTCAAGGGCTTAAACCACGTGGTTTGTTCAAAATTTTCTTCATTTTCTCTAAATATATTTTTATTGATTTTAGAGAGGACAGGAGAGGGATAGAGAGATAGAAACATCAATGATGAAAAATAATATTTGATTGACTGCCTCCTACACACCCCACACTGAGGATCAAGCCCACAATCCTGGCATGGGCCATGACCTGGAATTGAACCTTGACCTTCTGGCTCATAGGTTAATGCTCAACCAGTGAGCTCTTTTGATCTCCACAAAAGAGTAAAACTATATATGGTAGATGAAGAATAGAATTTTACCTCTTAGTTCTGCTGCTTACTAAGTGTTAGATATTAGACATTCCAACATCATTTTTTTACTTACATGTAAAAATTAACAGATGCAATGCTTGCCCTTAGAAATTCACAAGATTTGGGCCCTCCATCTGGCTTCCTCAGCTACTGGGAGCCAGAAAGCTGCCCCACCAGTCAGTGTGGGTGGTGCCTTGACCTGGTGCTGCTGCTCACCTGCTCCACCATCCCACCATAGTCGCACTCTCATCAGGGCCCATTGGGGCTGGCAGTGCCTCCATTGCTGCCTGCTGCCAGTGCCAAATCACCGACGCCCGCTATGTCCCATGCCTCCCCCTGGTGGTCAGTGCACATCATAGCAAGTGGTTGAACTCATGGTCAAACAACTACTGAGGAGACAATTTGCCTATTAGTCTTTTATTACATAGGATTCTATTTTATTTTTATTAAATGTATTGTGTTGACATTGGTTAATAGGATCATATAGGTTTCAAGTGTGCATTTCTATGATACACTAGAGTCCTGGGGCATGGATTTGTTCACCAGTACAGTTCCTCAGCCTGGCCTATGGGGATTGGGCCAAAACCAGCTCTCCAACATCCCCTGAGTGGTCCAGGATTGCGAGAGGACTCGGGGCAGGCTGAGGGACCTCACTGGTCAAAGATCGGGGCTGGGGCACCAGGGTATGTCCAGCCCATCTCACCCAGTCCTGATTGGCAGGACCCTAGCAACAAGATAACCTGCCAGTCGAAGCATCGGCCCCTGGTGGTCAGTGTGCATCATGGCAACTGGTCGAACAGTTGAACAAATAGATTATATAGGATGATCTCCATACTGTATTGTGTGCCCACTACACAAAGTCAAATCATATTTCATCTCCATGTATTTGGCCTCTCTACTCCCCTATTTACCACCCCCTTCCCTCTGGTAGCCACCATAATATTGTCTGTGTCTAAGAGTTTCAGTCTTATCCTGCATATGAGTGAAATCATATTGTTCCTAGCTTTTACTGATTGACTTTTTTCACTTAACATAGTATTCGCAAGATCCCTCCATATTGTCACAAGTGGCAGTATTTCATCTTTTTTATGGCTGAGTAGTACTCCATAGTATGTAAAGACCACATCTTCTTTATCCAATCCTTGTATAGAAAGACACTTGAGCCAACTGGTGCTTCTGTAGTTGCTGGGAATTGTTCAACTCCCTAAGTATAACATTGCAGTCTCTATTTATAGGTCTTCTATAACCTTTATGCTGGAAATTAAGTTTCCTTATAGCTTTTTATTGGCTTAAAGTACCAGTCTGTACATAAAGCCAAACATTTCAAAACAGTGGCTTCCATCCCCACAGCAGCCCCTTATAAACTAATTCACTGACCCAGTGTCCTTGTTTTCTCATGAAAATAATTTATTTTCATATTTTAATGAATATAAATATTACAGATTACTAATGACTATGAGAAAAAAATTATGGGATAAAGAAAAATATTTAAAATTCTTTGTAGTAAAAAGAGAATGAGTTAAGAATACTAAAGTGTTCCTGTTTGCCTGAAGAATTTACATGTTTTATTATTTTGGACCCTGGAGTAACACCATATACAGTAAAAGACACAAGTAAACATTTTCATTTAAACCCATCAATGCATTTACAAAAGGAAGTTTAAGCCCTAGCTGATTTGACTCAATAGACTGAGTGTGGCCTGCAGACTAAAGGGTCTTGGGTTTGATTGCAATAAAGGGCATGTGCCCTGCTTGCAGGCTCAATCCCCAATAAAGTACATGCAGGAGACAGCCAATTAATGATTCCCTCTAATCATTGATGTTTCTATCTCTCTCTCCCTCTCCCTTCCTCTCTGAAATCAATAAAAATATATTTTAATAAAAAGAACAAAATGCAATTTAAGACCTTGCATAAACTATGCAACTTAATTTTAATTCTTAAGAGCACTATAGTGGTTGATACTATTCTGAGATTTGCTTTTTTGTGTTGATAAATATTGAGATTATAATTCTCAGTTAACATTTGAAAAAAAAAAAGTGATCCTGAAATGTCTATGTTGATTGTTCAAGCACTTCCCTAGCAAATTTTCTATGTGCATTGTGCTGGGAGTTCACACTTAGATATTACACAACAAATTGGCAGTGAATCAACAATTTTCTGCATCTCTTAAGATTTCTAATTATTAATGGCTTCTTTTGGCTGAGCACATGCACTAAAGCAATTATATTCTGAAATGAAAACATCTTTCTTTTTATTTATTTTGTCTTTTGAAAATGCTTTATAATGCAATTACATTAAAATGACTAAAATGCATGAGACGGTAAAAGTAGTTTAAACCCAATGTTTTTAATTTAAAAAAAAAAAAAACATCTTGTTGTGGGCATAAACAATGCCCTCCCACAAGTAAAATTACAATTGAAAATTTTAAAAATGCTTTTATAAATAAAGCACAGAGTTTTAGCTTGTTGGTACTAGCTGTTGTTTCAATTAAACTTTGAAAAAAAAATATATATACACTATTAAAGAGAAACATGCATATTAACCATCACTCTGCTATGCCAAGCCACATCCACCAGCCAATCAGGAGAAAGTATGCAAGTTAACCCAACCTAAGATGGCAGCCTCTCACAGAGCTGGAGCAAGCAGAAGGCTTAGGTTGCCCCAGCAATGGAGAAAGCCAAGCTTCCCACCCACCCTGGCCAGCCCTAGCCACCACTCAAAGTTACAAAGTTTCAATTATAGAAGATAAATAAATCCCAACAAAGATGGTGGTGGCCATAGAGCTGGAACCAGTTGGAGGCTTGGGTTGACCCCAGCATTGGAAGAAGCCAAACTTCCTGGATAGCTTTAGCCTCAGCTCAAAGCTACAAAGTTTCAATTATAGAAGACAAATAAATCCTAGATACAGTGGTACCTCGAGATACAAGTGCTCTAACATACGAGATTTTTGAGATTCGAGCCATCGAGCAAGCGATTTTTACTTTGAAATACTAGCAACATTTGAGATAGGAGTAATTGTGTGGATCGGCCGGCTACACACGACCCACCAGTTTACCATGACTCGAGCTTCTCATAGTTTCCCATGCCTCAAGGTTACGGAACGAATTAAACTCGTATCTTGAGGTACCACTGTACTTGTTTCCAGCCAACCCTCGCCTCTTCTCAAGGAGGCACTGAAAAAAAAAAAAGACAAAGAACAAAAGGAGGGGCTGGGACCTTGGATTGCCGGGGGTTGATCAGGCCAGAATGGGATGGCAGGGGCTGTTTGGGGTAAACAGACCAGCAGGAGGTCAGTTAGGGATGAGCAGTCCATCAGTGGGGGTCAGTTAGAGGTGATCAGGAAAGTGGTGGTGGGGGGTGCAGATTGTAGTGAGCAGGCCAGCAGGGGATAGTTGGGGGTGAGAAGGCCAGTGGGGAAGAAAGGTAAAGGCAAGCAGACCAGCAGGGGATGCAGTTGGGGGTGATCAGGCTGGTAGGGAGGACATTTGGGGGAAACCAGGCTGGCAGCGGGGGACAGTTGGGGGGTGAGCAGGCCAGCAGGCAGAGTGGTTAGGGGCAATCAGGCAGGCAGGCAGGTGAGTGGCTGGAGCCAGCAATCCTGGATTGTGAGAGGGATGTCCAGTTTAGGCCTGATCCCTGTAAACCAACAGTAGGACATCCTTTGATGGGTCCCAGATTGGAGATGATGCAGGCTGGGCTGAGGAACACTGCCCTCCCCCATGCACAAATTTTATGCACCGGGCCACAAGCATATATATATATATATCTTATCTAATAAAAGAGTAATATGCAAATTGACCATATCTCTGCTATACCCACAAGCCACATCCACAAACCACACCCACCAGCCAATCAGAGCAAGTATGCAAATTAACCCAACCAAGATGGCTATGGCCACAGAGAGAGCAGGACAGAGGCTTGGGTTGCCCCTGGTGAAGGAGGAAGTCAAGCTTTCCAGAAAACCTGGCCAGCCTAGGCCTCCGCTTAAGGCAACAAAGTTTCAATGGCTGTACAATCAGAAGGCTTGGATCCACTCTAGGATACAAAGTTTCAATTGTAGGAGATAAATAAATCCCAGATACCAGAGCCTCTGCTTGGGTTGCTAGGGGCCGTGGCCAGCCTGCAAACCACCACAGGCCCCTCGCCCAGGCCACCCCATGACCCAAGGAAACACCCACCCTGATCCAGGACACCCTTCAGGGCAATCCAGCTGGCCCCACCAGAGCACCAGACCTCTAACCTATCTATAAAAGAGTAATATGCAGACTGACCATAACTCCAACACACAAGATGGCTGTTCCCATGTGGTCAAAAGATCCTGCTCCTATGTGGACACAAAATGACCACCACAAGATGGCCAGCAGAGGAGGGCAGTTGGGAGGGACCAGGCCTGCAAGGGAGGTCAGTTGGGGGTGATTAAGCCTGCAGGGAAGGGCAGTGAGAGGTGATCTCCACAGGGGAGAGCAGTTAGGAGCAAACAGGCTGGCAGGGGAGCAGTTATGCATCAATCAGGCTGGCAGGGGAATAGTTAGAAGGTGATCAGGCTGGCAGGCAGAAGTGGTTATGGGCAATCAGGAAGCCAGGCAGATGATCAGTTGGAAGCTAGCAGTCCTGGTTTGTGAGAGGGATGTCTGAGTGCCTGTTTAGGCCCGATCCTGATAGTCGAACATCCCTCAAGGGATCCCAGATTAGAGAGAATGCAGGTTGGGCTGAAAGACACCTCCCTCCCATGCACAAATACCAGGCCTCTAGTGTGCATGTATTATATATGTTAATTTTTCAACTAGAAACGGTGATCTAGAAAGTGGGGCTTTTTAAAATATTTCTACCCATAGACTCCACAGTACATAAACATTTTAATAACTAAGAGGATTAACTATGCACAGTTGAATGCTATTAATTATTGGGAATTGTAATATTCATGAAATCTTCCTGAATGTAACTGGCTATGGTTATCCAGTGACCCTGGCACCCTTTTACCCCCTCATGTGAACACTGAAAATTGTAGTAGCCCAACCCTGGCTTGAGTTCACAGAGAACTGGGTTCAATCCCAGCTCTACCCCTATTGAGATTATGAGCAAGTTCCTTATCTCTGCAGTTGAACTGTGTTGGGGTTTCACAGGGAACATGGAGGAGTTCCACAGCTTCATTCTATGTTCTGAGCAAAAGAGTGATACTTTATATCTGACAAAATCCAGGCAATGACTAGTCTAATATTGAATTTTGCAGTTTCAATATTCGACCACAGTGCCTTACTTCCTGGGACCTATCTCTGCGAAGCTGGGTCCTCTGTATATGCTGTGATTTACCTAAAAAGCAAATCAAACAAAAAGCAAGTGCCATTGTGCAGGTCAATGTAGAATACACAATGAGAGTTGTGTTTTCAATCAGATTCCAAGAATTTAAAAAATCAGGAAGTTTCCAGTAGATAAATACATACCATTAATAACTAATTAATATTATTTAAGAAGCTAAAATTAATGTATTATTTTTATTTATATTGATTGTAGAAAATATCACAGATGCCCTTTTTAAATATGTTATTTTCCTTTTAGCTCATGTGCATTTTTTTTTCAAACAGCTATTAAGTGGTTAGGACATAAACACTTAAATTGTTTAAACATACAACTAAAACAAACTGCTTGGTGTTTCTTTTGACATAAAAGTCAAGAACATTTTAATGAATTACCAAGAGCTCCATGGCAGGAAGCCTCCTGTTCACTCTGGGATGAGGACAGGACTATCTACAGACAAATCTGTGGTCATCCTCTATGATAACAACATTATTGTTACTGAAAGCCACAAAAGCAGTCTCCATTTGAGAACTTGAAAGCGCAGTCCTGTGTAATAATTACTCAGCTAACTTTTTTTGCTGTTAAATCATCTCCCTTCTTCTCACCTGGGTCAGGTCCAGAGATCTATGAACATTAACTCTATCCTGCCCATCTTTCCCACGACTACAAAGTTCCCCCAGTTTAAGGCAGTTTCTGATCCATCCAGGGATCAGATCAGCAATGACACCCTTTTCATGATTCAATTCTCTCCCCTCCACTTCTTTCTTTCCGTTCTACTGACCAGCCAGCAAAGATCTCTGCTTTTAAAGGTGCTGGTAACTAAATTGGACCCACCAGAAAACCCAGTGTAATCTTCTGGTCTTAAGGTCAACTGATTAGTAACTTTATTGCATCTTGCTATTAAGGTAACATAGTCACAAGGGTGATACCTCATCAGATTCACAGGTGGTAAAATTAGAACTAGTCATGTGGGATGGGGGGGAGGGGTAACATTAGAAATCTTACTACCACAGCAGCCAGAATCAGTGAGGAAGAAGTCAAGGAAGAAGCCACTCCACCTTCACCAGAGCCCACCAGCATTTCTGAGAAAATACAGTCAATAATAGAAGTATAGTATTACTGATGAATACCCATGGATCTGTCTACATTCAGAAGTAATAGTAATGAGGTAAATTTTTAATTGAAATGCGGAAGGGAATGTGTTGAGAGAAAAATAAAGCCAAGGAAATGACTGCTCACTATTTTGTGAAGGGAGAAACATGATTATATCTCTGCCCAAACCCAACACAGACTGGACACACTCTTATGCATGTTGATTTTGTTCTAGCTCCCAAACAGGGTTATACATGGTGAAATAACTGTGAAAATAGCCAATTGAGAGTAGTTTATCATTAGCCTGGAAGAGGAAAAATATATTTATTTCCATATCACTGCACTGCCACTTTTCTTATTTCTGTCATTCTTTCCCTTATGGCACCAAAGAATCCTAAATCCATAGGGATCCAAGATCACATCACACCATTGAACTAAACTACCTGTAATACATCTACACTTCAAAAAGGGAGAATGTGGAGTTTGGCCTTTTCTATTTCTATTCCTTTCAAAAACTATTTTCTTGCCTTGCAATGACCATCAAACTTTTCCTCAAGGAAATAAGCCTGGAACCATAATTTCCTTGTCTCTTTTCAAAACTGCTCTTACCTATGTCTCCATTCTCCAACAAATTTTGTCTTGGTTTACCTGATACAGTTCCTAATTCATGGAGATGATATTGGTTTCATGGATTACTCATATCTCAGATGCCATATTAATACTTTAAGAGGAGCCAGCAACAGCATCACCCAAAGCTGAAATAGACAGGAAAAAGAAGGCTGATTCTGGAAGCAGGTTGAAGGAGAGTTTATTTTTATTTCTACTTAGGTCATGTCTGTTTAAAAATGTATTTTGCTGAACTGTAGCTGAAGGATTTTCATGTTTTGTCAAATAGGATTTTGAAAATATGATTGTTCACAATAGCATCTTCCTGTATTTCTTCTTTTATCCTTCCACCTTTGAAATGTGCCTTATAAAAACCAAACATAGGCACGCATTTTTTTCCCCTCTGGGCCCCAGAATTCACAATTTAGAAAGAAAAAAGCAACACTTTCAGCTCAATTTAATTTGGGCCACAGGATTTTGAGATTAAGAGCCTCATGTTCAATGTTTGGAAAAGATTTTCAGAACAAGGTTATTCAGTTCTATGGATTTATGACATGGAATGAATAGGGAACAAATAGTTTTCCTCAGTCTCAAAGTTCTATTCATGTTGAAAGAAGCAAGTCTATTCTATTGTTCTCTTTCTATCAGATCACCAACTTTTGCTCTGCTGGGTTGATTAAATTCAATGTCTGAAAGCTCCAAAAATATGTGAATAAAAGAGGCCAAGTACAAATGATTGTGATTTAAATTCCAATGGGTTTTGCTTCATTTTCTATGTTGCTTTTTCATATGAGATTAAATTAGAACTTTTGTGAATATTGTGCTTGCAGTTCTCAAACAATATGTCTCTTATTAACTCTGACTTTCTTATTAGTTTTCAGATTGACTTTGCCAGTACATTACTCATGGATACATCCTAAGAGACAAATATCTACTCTATTATTTACTTGAATGTTTCAAAGTATTTACCACTATCTCTAGACATGCAACCTCCTAAAGGAAATAAATAAAACGGGACCATCTTCCTCAGCCTTTGATTTGATCAGCTCCAGACAATGCGCTCTATCGAAAACCATTGTCTCCCAACTGCTGTCCACCTTGCTTGACTCCCAACTGCTTTCGAACTGCTTATTGAGGCCAATGTCAGCAAGTTGCTACACATCACTTTTAAGTCGCCTGGTTGGTTCTGTAAAGAAATAGAAAGAAGATGTTAAAATTTCTTTTAAAAATATTTTAAATCTTATTAAAGTAATAGAAAAAATACTCATGAAATATACATATATTTTTTTAGAAAAACTGAACACAATCAAATGTTGATTGTGGGATTCTAACAGCAAATGAGAAAAGATGAGAAGAGAGAGAAAAATAACTGTCCCAGAGATTCTTAAAATGGGCTTGGAAGAATAAACAGAAGTTATCCAGGCTAAGCAAGAAGATGGATGTAATCTGTTTACTATCAGAATGATGGCATAGGATCAACAGCTATCCAAGGTCAAAATAGATAATTTTGTCAATAGTCTTAAGTTAGTATGTAAATAAAAAAACATGTAGTAAGTACTTCCTATGTGCCAAATCCCGGGTGATGCACTGGCCATAGGCTAATAAACAATGCAGGTCTGAAATTGCAATGTGAGTCCTACAATCTGGCTTGGGAGTCATAATAAATATATAGGTACTAGCGAGTACTAATAAAACTAAGTTCTCCAGGTTTCATGAAAGAGTAAGATGCTAAGGGAACAAAAGTGTGAGTGTCTGCATTAAGGCCAGTGTGCATGAGAAGAAAGGGGTGGGAGGGTGGCCATACCTGAGCCTGGAGCATCTACCAGGGACCAAGCCATGCTAATCTTTCTGTATATGTTATAATTTATTCTGATGATGACAGGCAATGCCCTTGGAGATTAAACACCTTGATGACCAGATTAGATTTGGGTAATGCAGAAGATGAAGTTAGAACATTGAATTTTGATCAGCACATTCAAATCCTATCTACTCTCCCTGACCATTAACTGTCTCTATTACTTGGATTTTGGACTCATCATTGTAAAATGGAATAATGCTATATAAATCAGATGAGATCATGCATGTAGAAGTGAATTACAAAGTGGCATTCAGTGTACATATGAATATAAGAAATTTACTCTCTCATTCAAGCCTGTAACCATCACACAGGGCTCAGTAAACAGTATGCACTGAACACACACACACACACACACACACACACACACACACACGAGTCCAAGCTTCAAAACCCTTTTTTCCAAACCTCACCTTCCTCCCATTGCACTGGGAAAGTAGTTTGGTCTCACATCATTTCTGTCTCATGCTCTAGTGAGCACAGAACCACATGGTGACTGTTTGAAAACGGATCCCATAAAGTAAGCTTTTTCTTTTGTCACTGCTTCAATCACACCTCAACTGTCAGACTTCTATGCTGGACAGAAAAGAACCCAGTGCTGTGTCCTCAGTGTCAGTGCTTGTCATTCTGAGCTACAGCCTCATCCACGGCTCCCAGTGCCCTCTGCCAGCTCAGGGTGGCTGGACTTCAGAGGGTCTCTGGCCTTAGCCACACACTGTTTCTAAGCCAGTTGCTGGCCCACACTCTACTTGACCTTAATGTGGAAATTCTGTCACCAGTGTTAATTCCCCTTCCCTCCTGGAAAAATCTGTGTGGGTCTTCCACGTTCTTTACTACTAGTTAATCTCAGCTACCTTAGCAAAATTCTGTAACATTAAATTTCCAAAAGGAAGTCGTTCAGAGTAAAATGAATCCCTTCCCACCAATGAGGTTCCTCAGCCTTCATACCAAAATACCTACTTTTCCCCAGTAGCTGGTTCTACAGAGACAGGCATTATTTTGAGCCAGAATCTTCCCTAAACAACAAACGGTGCTATTTATTACTCAGTTGTCTAATCCCATAGCCCAGTTTCATACCTGGTTGCATACACCTTTTAAGAATAAATTAGTTTGCTTTCTCTCTCTCTCTCTCTCTCTCTCTCTCTCTCTCTCTCTCTTTAAATTCTATGTCTTATTTTTAATGTAAATTCTTTATTGTTTTAATTATTACATAAGTCTTCCTTTTCCTCTATTGACTTCTCCCCGGCTGCCCCTATCCCTAGCATATGCCCTCACCACTCTACCCTCCCCTTTTGTATCCATTGGTTTTGCTCATATGCATGCATACATAGTTTACTTTCTTAAAACGATTATCAATCTCAACCACATAGGCCCTGCTACTACTTTGTTTCTATTTTGTGTCAGAATCTAATTTCTAATGCTCTATATTCACTTTTGGAATAAGTATTAAGGCAATGATGTCTAGCTTTTTTAGGTCTCTGCAATAGTTGTAATCACTATATGATAAACATTTGTTGAATTTGATGTAACTATTCTGGCAAGGAACTAGTTTTGTGGCCTACTCAGCAGTATATATTTTAAAGTCTTCTTAAGGAGCAAACTTAATTCTCTCCACTAAGGACTATCTTTTCAGCTCTTCTAGTTTCTCCACTCTGTCCAAATCTAATTGACAGCATCTTGGAAACTCCAAGCTATAAAAAGCAGTAGACATTTCCTTCATTGAGAGAAGACAAATCTGCCTGGTGATGTTCATTCAGGAAGAAAGCAATGCAGTCTTTTCATATCTTACAAATAATATAATTACAACCTTTCATAAATGTCATTGAACCAATGAGCTATCAGCCCTGTACAAATTCCCCATCCTTCAGGTACATGATATTCTGAACTTCTCATCAGGGTCTTTAAATTCGTTGCACTGTCAGTTTACCTAGTTATCATATTATTGTGATTTAGAGCCTGGACTACCTGCAATCAAATCCTGGGTTTACCAAAGGTCTGACTATGCAAAATAGTCAATGATTTTGTCATTATAACATAGTCACATGGGAGGAGCCAAGATGGCGGCATAGGTAAACACCTACACTGCTGCCTCGCACAACAATTTCAAAACTACAACTAAAAGACAGAACAGACATCATCCAGAACCACAGGAAAGCTGGCTGAGTGGAAGTTCTACAGCTAGAAGGAAAGAGAGGGGCTCACAGACACCCAAAGGAACTGCAAAAAGCTGAGGTACGGAGACG
>PVJN01015191.1:0-44927 GCA_004026805.1 Lasiurus borealis | reverse complement strand
TAGAAATACAGGCAATATACTATTACGGCAACAACCATCAATTACAGTTAAGAATTTTTCTGTAACAACCAAATGGATAATCAAATATTGCAACAACTCAAGTATTACTGAGCAAAGTGCATTTCTACAGTATTCAGTGTTGCTATTCAGTTTTCTAACTTAAAACAGCCTATGATAACTGGCAGCAAAGAAAATCCTTGCAATAGACTGCCTTCTGCTTGTGAACTTATGATGTAAGTATTGCATGCTGCTAATATACTATCTAAACATTAAAGATACTCCTAAAATATTTGATGGTAGACTATGATTAAGACATTACACTACAAAAAAACCTTATGCAGAAGAAAATCCTAACTGACGTGCTTCTGCTTTAAATATTGTGAAAACATTACAGCGGAATGAATTTTCGCAGTGGTTAGGTCAAATGCAGTTACATCATAGCAACAGTATGTTTTGCACAATTTAAGGCTTTGGCTGGTTCTTTTAGTCAGCTTCTTCCTCTGATTCTTCTTCTTCAGCAGTTTCTAGCCAGGTTAGCCACTGATTCACCTGGAACAAAGCCTTGCCTTTCCCTGGAAACTCTTGGGTTATATCTTCTTTCCAAGCCAAGAAAGCTTCTTCTTCAATAATTTCCATGTCATAGAAGTGAACAAAAAAGCGGAGTAACATGCCTTTTGGGAAGTTGCTGTTGTAGCAGTGCACCTGAAGAGCATAGAGGGCACTGACTTGTAAATCAACATGATCGTGAAGGAATTTCTGCATCACCGGCTTGAAAGAAAGAAGCAGTTGTTTTTCCTGCTCTAACTGTTCTTTGGAAGGAGCAGAGGAAGAATCTGTTTCATCACTGGGTGGGTTTACTTCACTAGAAATATACTGTAAGAAGCTAGTCATTAAGATGTTCACAAATCCTTTATCTACATGAAGTTTGGGGGAGATGTTATCTTTAATCCACTTATATATGGTTTGAGGGGATGGATCCAACTTTATTTGCTTCAATAGTTCCTTCTCCAATTTGAGAAGTGGGAATAAGAAACTCAGTCCCTTTCCTTCCAATATCTCCAACATTCGATCCTTCTTTTGATCAATTTCTGGGAGCATTTTCTGCATATTGACCTTGCTTTGTTGAAAAAGTTCTGTTAACCACTCTCGATCTTGTAATTTAGCTAGTTGCTGAAGACAAAGTAAGAAGAGAGGAAAATGGGTGCCACTTTCCAATGGTTGAGCTAGTTCTGAAATGCTCACCAGCTCTGAAATGATGGCACGAGCTGCAAACTGTGCTAAATATGATTTCACCAAGGGGATGTCAACCTCCAATTTGGGGCACTGGTCCAATACATTCAGGAAAGCCTGCATGAAGTTGTCACTTGTGGCTATGCCTTCCTGTTTGAGTAAACTGATCAAAGAACTTGCTTTTTCTTTATCTTCATCACTTCTGTCTAGTGACAGGATGATTACTTTGCTTAACATCTCAGGAAGAAAGTGTTTAGGAGCCCTCATTTCTCTGACACCATTGACAGTTTCATTTGAATTTCCACTATTCAGATATTCAGTCACAATAGTTTCAGTTAATTTTAGTAGTTTTTCCTTTGAGGGTGGAGGCTTTTTACTGGTCTTGGCAGGCTTTTCCTGGATAAGTGGTGGATTAGTTTTGAGACCAAGCTGAGGTGTCTGTCCCAGAGGTGGTGTTTGAGTGCGTGGTGGTTGTGCACTAGGAGGGATCATAGTTATTTGGGGCTGAAGCTTTGGCACTTGATTTTTATTCATTAGGAACGACTGAGCAGGCCTCAGGCTAATCTCATCTACATTAAGCTGTCCTTTCTTAGAAAACCGAGGTGGCATATCCTTCGACTGTCCTTGCAGCTGGGATAAGAGTCCCTGACTCTGGTTATGGTAGAGCTGGCTTAGCCCCTGGCTTTTCATAAACTTGCCTCCCATCTCTCCAAACTGCGATTGTGTGGGAGGCATGATGTGTCCCCCATGGCCATTGAAGAGCTGATTTGGGCGATGACGCCCCATGGTGGGTGAAAATCTATCCTGGATAACTCCTGGACCAGTACCAATTCCACTACCTGGCATTTGTCCAAACATATCAGCAAGTCCTCCAAGTGGGTCCCTATCCATTTTCATCCTGGGTGGCATGAACGGTCCCTCCAGAAAGAAGTCACTTCTCATCCCTTGAGCCATAGGAGCTGGAATAAACACTCCTAGACCCTTTACTGCATCTTGATGGATTTGATTGATCGTCTTTGGTCCATTGTCAAGAAAAGCCTTGCGAGGAACCCAATGGTGTTCTCGCAACTCTACAGTATCCTGCAGCAGGAAATGAATCCTCGCTGGCAATTCCTTACTTAACATCAAGGAGCACATTCGGGCAAAGTACTGATCCATTAAGGACTTGGCTCGTTCATGGTCTAATCTAGGTCCCACTGTCCTCATTATCTGACAGAGGCACTCCAAATCCTCTCCCATATCTTTGAGTTGGACTCTCTTCTTCTTTTCCAAAAGTGTTTTGATGCACTTATGAAGGATAGACTCATGAATAAGATCAAGCTTTCCAAGTTCTCCAATGAATTTGATGTTCCCCAACATCTTGATCTTAGCAATGGCTCTCTGTTCCTCCTCCTCAGGGAGAAGGGGATTTTCACGCTTATCATAGACATCAACATTTCTGGTTCGATTTTCAAATTCATCTTGTAATTTGGAAATTAGGAGGCGTCTGAATGTTGTGCTTTGCTTCTGTCCTGGTTGACCCTCTGCTGCTGGGCCATCAAAGTTTGGTGCATCCTCTGCCAATCGCAGACATAGCTGAGCATACAGTGAGCTATACTTTGGCTCTTCTAAGGCTTTGTCCACAATCAGCAGTATGACCCCTTTAAGGATGAGTTTAGACTCTACACCCACATTGAGGAGCTCAAGGCATAGCTTGTCAAACTTTTCAGGAGTAAGCTTATTTAGTATGCCTCTTACTTTCCTGAAGATTGCATCATGTCGTTCTTTTTCATTTGCGGAGTTGTTTGCTGCGGAGTTGTCATCTCGTCTAGTGCTTCGTGCAGGAATCCATTTCTGAGCGTTTTGCCCTGGGGTTTTCCCCAGGAACTCGGCTGTTGCCAGCAGTCTTGGGATAGTGCTGAGGTGCACCCCTACTTCCTCCTCCGCCCGAAGAAGCACTGAAACGAGAAGCACCCCCTTCTGCAATCGCACTCTCCACTTTGGCGGCTTGACAATGAAGAATCTTCAAAAGAATAATATTAATGGATAGGGTGGGGAGGGATGGGGATGGGAGAAATGAAAAATCTTCACCCAGAACTCAGCAGCCGCCACTGCAGCCGCCGTCTCAGGATCCGGCCGTCGGGGACGGGGAAAGGTGGGGGGGGGGAAGGGAACGGAAAACAAAAAAGGGGGAGGGAAGGGGGAGGAAGGAAACGGGACCGGCTGGAAAACGCTCAGCTCAGAGTCGCCGCCGCTAAGGCCACCACCCGGGACTCGCCGCCACCTCCATAGAGCTCCGACTCACCGCTGGCCCGCGGTTAGCTTTTAACAGCTGAATTTTGGAGGGACACAAACATTAAATCTATAGCAACACATTTTCTGTAGTCCCTGGAATCAAATAGCGAAGACTTCTGTGGCATCTCATTTGAGCCCCACATAGCAATATAATTCCTATGTCTATAGTTAAGCATTTTACTATAATATGGTCTGTAAGTACCATCCATTCTAACAAGCCTGATACATTCAGCAATAATTGCCATTCTGGCAAAACTTCCCCTCCCTAGTTGCAACCAAAGGCACTATTTTAGGAAATTCTGAGCCAAATAACTTGAACTGCTTTTGAATTCTAAATGAGTAGGGAGCAAGGGAGCTACACTTTCCTTTATTAAAAAAAAGACAGTGTCCAGCATTATTCTTTCCTTTTTATCTATCCTATATAATAAAGAGCTAATATGCTAATTAGACCAAACAGTAGAACCACCATTCGACTATCTGTTTGCCCTTCCAGAGGCAGACAGGGCTGCGATGGTCAAGCCCCTTGCAAGGATTTTGTGTATCAGGCCTCTACTGGTGTTATAAGGTTGTAGCACACTTAATTGCATTTAATTTTTTTTTACTTAGCTTTGTAAGTTCACTTTAAAAAATATTTTAAATATATGCTAAGCTGTTCAATAAAGCTAATTTTTAATGATATTCAAGAGATTTTCCTTTGGTTCCCTAGTCAATGTCAATGCTCCTCAATGAGGAAGGAAAATCAATTATCAAAGCACAGTTAATTGCTTTCAAGATTAAGGTGATTCAAAGAGCAGCAAGGTATTTTGTCTGTGCTCAGCGGTTTTGGCTAAGGCGAGTCTCCTAAGCACACTGGGAAGAGAAATTTAAAATTCTTACATTCTTCCAGCTTTCTCACTTCTTACATTCTTCCCAGCGTTCTCCAAGCCTGTCATTAATAGAGCCAATGGCAGGAGCTTTTGCCCCTAGAACCACAGCATAGGGTACTATTTTCAACTAGTATGATCTGTTTCTTTTCTCCAAAGGCTTTGGTGCTTGGCAGTCCAACTATTTTCATGTTTTGCCAAAATAGTTTCTTGGACATGCTTGGAATAAAGAAAAAAAAGTCTTTTATGCTAAGGATTCTCCTACCCCATGTACCAGTATTCATTGGTGGCTAAAATTCTTTTACTAGTGTCCCTTCAGTTTGGTTAATTTTTGCAGCTTATATCATGTTGGAAGAGTATTCTAGAAGCTATTAATATGAAGATGAGTAATATTTGACTCCTACTTAGGAAGCTTACAATCCAAGGGGGAGTAGACAAGAGCACAAACCATTTTATTCCCAGGGGTAAAATGCAGTTTAGCCCCAGGGAAGTCTGCCCCAGGAGAGTAGAGCTGCAGCCTGCTCTGAGTAGAGGACAACAGACATCACCCTGGGTTGGAACTGTATCCTTAGTGGTGGTAGCATGTGAGCAAAGACAAAAACATGAAGCAGCTTGGGGGTGCGGGACACCCCATTCAATGGTATGAGGGCCTGAGCTATAAGTCAGATATGGGTCGGGGGATGAAGCAACAGGAGGCTCTTATGCTAAGCATGGGAATTGATCCTGCAGGCAATGGGAGAACACTGAAGTTCTAAATGGGGATGTGACATGGCAAATGTAGAATGTGTTTAAAATCGTAATGTCTTTTTTATATTTAAAAACATGATATATGCATCATAGAAAAGTTGGAAATTTCTGTGTTGCAGGCTTAGTTGAGATTGGAGACCACTTATTTGGAGAACATTTTTTTTTCAGGAAAGGTCTACAGGTCTTGTTATCATCCTATATTATTAAATATTATTATGAGGCAGGAGTTATTACCTCCATTTTAAAGGTTCAAGAAACTAAGGCACAGAGAGTATAAACTAAACATATTCATCTTCACAGCTAGTAAAAGAGTGACTGTGGGACTTACTATTCTTCCCAGTACCTGGAGAAAGCTGAACTCCAAACTACTCAAACTCATAATAAATTGTGGTTTACTGGATCTATTAGAAGAAATTGTATTAGGAAGCATTAGCTGAAAATAAGGTGACATGCTGTACAGTAACAGAGAATCTCACAATCATTTCTAACAAGAGCTCAGTCTGAACTTGCATCTAAGAGACTGAGTCCCAGATGAGAACAGGGTCTAAAGCAACAGCACAGAGACATGTTTTCCAACCTTACCAACCTGGCCTCAGCATACCATACTAGCCTCTCTGAGCTCAACTGTTCTACTCATTACTAGGTTTTAGCCAAGATGCTGGGTAACACCAAGCGTTAAGGGTCCAATTTAAGAGGACAAGTCAGTGTCATATTTAAAACTGATTTTCAGTCACTCACTTGGGTCATTTGCCATCTGAACAAGGTCATTAGGAAATTGTCTAATCTTGTTGCTCCTACAGTACCCATGCCACATTCTTATTTCAGGATCTATCTATCACATGCTCCTACAGCTGTTGGTTTACATGTAGTTCTCCTCAGTACATAGAGGATAGAGAATCTTATGATTATATTCATGGGACCTATAAGAATAGGTCCTAAATAGTAGGAAATATGTAAGAATTAAAAATAAAGAAATGGATAAATAAGCAATTGTGGTTGCATGGGTTAACAGGATATTTTAAAATGTAGTATATTGTATGCAGTAGCTTCAAATTTAATGTTGATGAAGAAGTATCAAGTAGAGACTCTATTAGGCATGTAATAAATAAGAGTTAGTTCTTTATCCTAACATTTGAGGTTCTCAAAGATTTGAGCTCAAACTACCTTTTGTATGATATTTCCCTTGAAATAACAACTATTTCCTGAGCCTTGCCTAAACCTCTACTTGTCTGTATTCTTCTCACCAGCAGAATCAACCTTCTTCTCTACACTAGAATTTGTAATTTGAAATTTACCTAAGCTCTAAGCTCAGCAGCCACCTCCTAAAAACCTTATAACATTGCTGTAGTTGGAATAAATCTCTCCTTTTTTCTATATTCACATAACCTTAACCTTTTCTACGTACTGTACTTAGAAATCTCATTGTGATGTTTGCAAAGCATGGCGAAATATTTGAATTTGGGCTCAATAATTGGCTAATTCGGTGACTTTAAAAAGTTACTTAGACTCACTGAGGCTCACCATATTCATCTTTGAAATAAAGAATAGTAATACCTCCTGCTGTTGCTGTGAAAATTACAATATTAAATGTAAGTAAAAGGCTCTTTCTCTTCCTTCTTATAATTGTTTGTGTTTGGGTAAACTTCTAGTCTACTAGACTCAAGTTTTTTAAAGGCAGAAGTACTCTTTAATGATTCTTTACAATATTCCAAACATATAATACTCAACGAAAATGAATATGTAATCTTTGTGTTATTTTAATGTAAATCGGTACTGTGAAGGTAATTAGAAATGTTTTTTTCTTTTAGTTATGTTAGCTACTTTCTCCTATAATCTTCATGACAAATTTTATATCAAAGCCCCTCTAAATAAACAAAAGTTAGATCATGCTTAGTCATTAACTCTGAACTCGTCATGATTTCACTTATAAGATTTTTGCTGTAGATAGACTTCTGTGTTGAGATAATTAACAGCTAGTTTCTTTAGATATAAGCAATGAAAATTAACTCTACCTGGCTTTAGCAAGAAAAAGATATATATTAGAAAGATTCCTTATAGTTTTCAGAATTAGAGAAAGAATTGAAAAATCAGGACAGAAATTTCAGTGTCCAAAAATCATGGGCTATACTTCAAGGCCATTGCCATTGGATGACCATCTTCAACCTTCCTCCAGAAACAGATCTCCAGGTCAAGAATTTTCTTGTGGAGAAAAGAATTTGTTTGGCTTTAATTAGATTTCATACTCATCCATAGGATCAGGGGTTCATGATTGGCAGCCTCTCTGAGCCAAATATTAGAAAAGGCAAAGGACAGGTTAAAATAGAAAACAATCACCAAGATATGATGCTCTGTTTTTATGAGTTTTTATGGATCCAACTGTATTTTTTATATTACCACCTCCCAATTTATGAAAATAGAAATGTGGGGAAATATGGACTTTGTTCTAACTAATTAATAAAATTGTTTTTTGACTAAAGAAAAATACTTTAAAGCTCAAAACCATACCATACAGGTATTTAGGGAGACAATCACACACAATTCACCTTATAAATATATTATTGTTTTTCCTCTGCATTTGACCATTAGATTTATCATCTGTGGCACCAAGTTTTTGAAGTAAAGTCTATTTAGTGATGGGCAAATATTAATAAGGAATACTTCCTGTAAGACTCATTCATTCATTTATTCATTCAACATGTGCTTATTGTGAGCATAGGAGCAGGAGCTGGGGATACAAATGTACACAAAACTGACATAAGGCCTGTGCTCACAAATCTTACAGACCAATAAAAGAGAAAACACTCATAATTATGTGGTAAATATATAGATACTGATAAAGACAAATCCTATGAAGAAAAAGTGAAGTTCCTATGAAAAACATGTGTGGAAAGTTTACTTTATATTAAGTAATCAAAGAATGAGTTTCTGAATAAGTTGAAGCCTCTCATTTCAATCCACTAAGTCTTATTAGTGACTAAGGGAAATAATGATAGTGATGGTAGAGATGAAGATGTGAATTCAGATACATTTTAGGAAATGAATTCTACAGGACTTCGTACAATTTTATTGCAAATGAATGATTCTCAGGTTTTTGTCATGAAAAACTGGACAAATGGGGTGTCATTAGCCAAGGTCACTGATCACTGCAATAACAGTAAACCTGGAGGAACTGTCAAGCCTTAAGGTTGTTAAATTTTGGATGCCACATGATATTCAATGGGAGATGACATGCAAACCACAATATATATAGATCTGAACATAAAAGAGTCTGGACTGAAGATATAAATTTGAATGTTGTCACTTATAGGCATTAATTGAATTTATGGACAAGAGTAAGATTCATGTAAAAGGATGTGTAGAAGGAGATAAAGTGAGGCCTTTGGCCTGAGCTCTGGGAAATTCCAACTGTAGTACCAGATAGAGGAAGAGAAACTCAGAGAAGGGATTGAGTAAGAGTATCAGAGACATATGTGAACAAAAGAATGTGGAATACAAAAGATAAGAAAATAAGAAACAACATAAAGGATGCATATAAAGTACTGTGGAAATGTAAAGGAATAAGATCAGATTCGTCTAGGAACTAGCTGGTTCCTATTTAAGAAAGGTGTGAAAGAGTAGTTGCATTCTAAAACTATTACTATTTTTCTTTCCAGCTTCCCTGGATAAAAACCAGCCCCACTGAAATCTAATCTTGTAATAACTTGCTTTTTCAGGGCACATTGGTGATATTGTGAATCTTGGAAAACCATCAGATTTGACAATGCCTCTGGATGAGAGAGTTTCAGAAGTCTCTCCTTTTAACCCTTTTAGTTACATGGCTATCAAAATCAAACTGACATAGAAGGCAACTAGCAAAGTTATACTATTTTTTTTTGTAAAAAGGTGTCTTTTTGCATTGGGCTTGGATGAGGCTCTCACATCTTTTGGATGGAGAACACAAGGTGCCTCTGTGAAGAAGGAAGATGGTTTTTATTACCCATCCCAGTGGAGCTGGCATGTGAGCTGATATTTGACGCATGGGTAGGCAGAGACTTGCAGAAATGGGAATGAGAGAACAATATTCAGAAGGTGCCATGTGCAAAGTGTGTGGAAAGGCAGAGGATGATCAAAGAAAAGAGAGAATTACTCATGACTGGAGTATCAGTGGTCTGAATGAAGGCAGAGCGAGATAAAGCATGAAGAGTGCTTTAGAGCCTCATTACAAACATTAAATGCCTTGCCAAGAGCTTTGCCATTGGGAAGCAGTAGGAAAGAATATATTCCTTTGGATTGGGGGTGGGGAGGGGAAGGGGAGGACTGTTTTCTTTAAATTAATCTGTATTTTGGCTTCTCTCTGTTGCTGCCTCTTGATATGGAGAGAAAGAGAGAGTAATAGTTCCCCAGGCTAAATAATGTATGGGAATAATGTTCCCTGGTCAAAAACTGCTAGTGACAAGGGAGGAGGAAGAACACTAGTAAAGCAACACAGAGCTGGTGGAGGGAGTGCTGGTGTACATAAAGAATTTCACTTGCTAAATTCCATGTTAATGACTGCAGGCTGAAAGCATTTTTCAGATGGGTGTCTGTAACCTCTGAACTCAGAAGAGGAAGAAAAAAAGAACAAAAACAGAACTCTATTCTTCCACTTGCTTTTACTTCACTCTTCAAAGCAGTTATTTCCCTTCTATTACCAATATAACTTCTGTTCCCTCCCTGAGTCCTCAAGGACTTATTTTTGAGTAAAGAAGTGGCAAAATTAAGTTGAGTTATAGGAAGATTACCCAAGCAGTGGATCTTGGGATAGATTGAAGGAGGGCATTACAAGAGATCTGATGAGAACTAAACTAGATTAAAGAAAGAGACTAATTTGACAAAGACTGTAGAAATGGAAATGAAGCAAATTGCTGGCTGAGTAGACATGGTAGCAAGAAGGAATAGTGAGTAGAGGGCCAACCCCAGTTTGCCAGGGACTCTTGCAATTTTAGTGCTAACAGTCCCACTCCTGAAATTTTTTCCTATCCTGGACAAATCAGAATTGTTGGTCATCTTTAGGAGGCTGTAAGATTTCAGTTCTGGGTAGCTCAGAGAATTACAGTCTTTAAAAGAAATGGGAGGCACAGGAGAAAGGAGAGCTAGAGGAGAAAGATAACCAGCTAAGGTTTTAAGAATGTCAAGTTTCAGGTTCCTGTGAGGCAGCTGGCATGGGGCAGCCGGTCAGCTGAGGATAGCTGAAGTTCTGATATTAGGTAAATATGCCCAGGGAGAAAGTTTAGAGAGAACAATAATAAGGAAAACAATGGTACCTTGAATGCCATCATTTAGAAGTTGGGAAAAGAAATAGGAACTTGAAAGGGATAAGAAGGAGAGCACAATGGAACAAAAGGTTGACAGACAAAGAAAATAAAGAAGGATCTTCCTGCCAATTATTCTTCGATTTTCCACAATTTCAAAATGTAATTTTTAAAATATTACAAAATAAGAAAAAGCGTTTGGATTTTGTAACTAAGATATTATTGCTGACCTTGGTGGAAGAATTTTAGTGATATAGCAAGACATTGCAAATAAACAGGCAGGGTCAGGAAGACAGAACAAAAACTCTCAAGCATCTTGGTGATAGAAAAAAATTATGATTAATAAACTAATAATATACTATTTGATATTACACTAACTTCTAAAACACCAATGGGCAATTAATAAGTCATCTTTTTTTAGAAGAAGCACAATATAAAGTTATGAAATATATTCCAGTAACTAGTTGTGGGACTTAAAATGTCACTAGCTCCACTGGAGCCCATCCTCTCTTAGGTATGTAAAGCAAATGGCTTATCTTGGATGATTTCTAAGGTTTCCCTCCAGCTCCATTGGACCTCATTTCTGGAATTTGAGTCTATGAATCAAATAACTGTGACTCACAGTTGTGGTTTTGGAACTCCAGATAGTTTCTCTGAATTATCTAAGGTAGCATTGTCCAACTAACCTCACTATCATGATGTAAATGTTTATATCTGTGTTGTCCAAAACAGGGACCACTAGCCATGTGTGGCTATTGAGCATTTGAAATGCAACTAGTGCAACTAAAGAAGTGAATTTTAAATTTTATTCAATTTTATTAATTTAAATTCAAATAGTCACATATGGCTTGCATATGGCTCAAGGCTATTATATTGCATAGTACCTCTCTAAAGAAGTATAATGAAAGTCTCAAAAAGTTTCAAACCCAAATTAATTTAAAATAATCATATACTATGTGCAATATTGTGTTGATAGGAGAACTCCAAAACAGACAAGCCCTTGAGAACTTTAGCTGGCAAGACATTTTACTAAATAAATGCAGGTTAAAATGAAGCCATGTCAGCTGCTACTAAGGTAATTGTCCTGACAGAGAATGAATTTCACTGCTGAAAAAAAATGCTCATGAGAAGATTATTTTCATTTTTATTCCTGCCAAAAGTAGAAATAAATGTGTTAGGAGTTACTAGCTGGTTGGGAAGAAGCTTAGAAAGATGCTGAAAATAGATCCTGACCTACAACTATATGTAGTATGTGTCTAACTTAGTCCTAATTGCTTAACTGATTACAGTGCAGTAAAAGCCATCCACAAAGCAGTTTATTATCTAAATAACAATAATTAAAAATAAAAAATTGTCTTTCTAAAAGTCTCTTCTTAGATCACCCCTATTAGTTGTAACTGTTAATAAAAAAATAGGTGTTAAATTCAGAAAAATCAGCCTTTTGTTCACTTCATAAGTCAAGCTATTAACTATGGAAGAACATTTATTTTTTCTTGTAGAGAGATTGTGTTTTAATCTCACTGTGAATAAAGGCAAAAACAAGGTTGGAACTTAATAAGATGCTACAGGGAGAAATCATCACTACCATAGTTTTCTAACTGCAGATATAAACATCAATTTAAGTGTTTATTAATTCACCAGTGTCATCATTTTTCATCAAGGTCAGAGAACCACTTCTTGAGGCACACCAGTTGATCAGTGTTCAGAACATGGGTGTGATTCTAAAATATTATCAAGTAATATGGCCATTGACAATCAAATAATTGGGAACACTTTTATGTAATAGCCATAAATCCTAGCCAGTCAGTCACCTCAGTACCAAAGGTGCCTTTTATCGTGTGCAACACTTAAAACTAATATTGTCTGTATAGTGATAAATTAAAAAGAAATAAGAGCAGTATAAAAGGCATTGAACTAGGAGACCTGGTTATGGTCCTGAGCATAGCACTTACTAGTGAGAAAGCAAAGCTAAGCTCTCTGGTCCTTGGTTGGCTCATTTATAAAATGAGTACACTATTAGTTTTGCTTTCCATTCTGCATTGTTATGGAGCTCAAATAAATAATGACTGTCAAAGCATACAAAAATCATAATGTACTTTCCAATTGTAAGCATGATTCTAAATAGCAATAATTCTGATTATTATTACAATGTCCTGGGATGCACAACTCTGCACAGAGAAGTAGGAAGCCTCTCCAATATATTATATTAATGACTCTCTGAAGAAACATTCACATGGTAAAAGTGACACCCTGGTTTGGAGGTTCCCCATTAAATTAAACATGGAATTATTATATAACTCAGAATTTTCACATAAGGAATTAAAAACAAGTCTTCAAAAAAAAACAAAAAAAAACCCTTGTACAAAAATGTTCATAGCATTGCTCTTCACAATAGCCAAATAAATAAATTGTAGGAGATAAATACAATGGACAATTATTCCACCATAAAATGGAATGAGGCATTAATACAGAGCTAGTGCCAGGTAGAGGTAGAACCTTGAAAACATTATGCTAGTGAAAGAAGGCAGACATAAAAAGCCACATTATATAATTTCATTTATATGAACTGTCTGGAATTGACAAATCCCTACAGGCAGACAGCAGATTGTAGGAGTAGTAAAAAATGAGTTTTCTTTTGGAGTGATAAAAATTTTGTGGAACAAGACAGTGGTGACATTTGTACAACATTGTAAATGTACTAAATGCCACTGAATTGTATACTTAAGCATTATTAAAATGGTAGTTTTATGTCATGTATATCATATCACAATAAAAACATTTGCTATTAAAAAAGTTGAACCTCCAGTTTGAAAATTGATTAAACTTAGAAAAATTAGGTTCTGCTGTGGGTTAACAGCCATTTTGCAAAATACTAATAATCCAGTAATTTACTCTAAGTATCCTCTAGACTAGAGCTATACTATATAATAAAAGCCTAATATGCTAGTATTCAGTCATCCCATTGTCTATTCAACCAATCAAAGAATAATATGTTAATGATATGTTAAGGCCACTCAACTGCTTGCTATAAAGTGCACTGACCACCAGGGGCATATGCTCAGGTCAGTAGGTTAGCTTGCTGCTGGGGTCTGGCCAATTGGGTCTGAGCCAGTCTGGCCAGAAATGCCCTGGAACCCTCCTATGGTCCCTCCCCAGCTGACTAACCTCCTATTTCCCTCCCCAGACCTCATCATGTACTGGTGGGGTCCTTCAGCCTGGCCTGTGCCCTCTTACAATCCAGGACCCCTTGGGGGATGTCAGAGAGCCGGTTTGGGTCTGATCCCACAGGCCAGGCTGAGAGACCCCACTTGTGCACAAATTCATGCACTGGGTCTCTAGTAACAAATATATGAAAAGAGGACAATGAATTATCTAGACCAGTAGTTTTCAGCCATGAGGTCAAAACACATAATGGCTTTCAGTCAGCTGTATAAAAAGGCAAGCTGTTATGGAATTGTGTATAACCTACCATATTACCCATGAGAAAGGTCCTCCAATTAACTATGCAATTACCTAGGAAGGAGCATTCCTCATGGGAAAAGTATTTTGGAATGTTAGTCTATATTATTCAGTATGAAATAGCTGCAGTCCAGATGATTCCAGATGGTTATCAGATGGTTTCAGAATAATGCCAGGACAATTTCCTTAGAGCAGAGAATACCATGACACATCAGCAAGAAAATTAAACAAATGTGACTAATAGACCAGTAATTTTTTCCAGTAATGTTCAAGGATATGTCAAGATATTTAAAAATTAGTCTTTCTCACCTAAATTAATGTGGCTCAGTTGATTGGAGTATCATCCCACACACCAAAACCTTGTGGGTTCAATTCCCTATCAAGGTACATACTCAGGTTTCAGGTTCAATCCCAGTTGGAGAGTATATTAAAGGCAACAGATTGATGTTTCTTTCCCCTATCTATCTATCTATCTATCTATCTATCTATCTCTCTTTCTCTCTCTCTCTCAAACAAAAAAATCAGTAAAAATTTTGAAAAAAAAAAACAAAACAAAAAAGACGCACATTTACTCTTCCATCCTACCATTGAGAAATTCTATAGTCAGCCAGCCACAGAGCTTTGATAACCTCTAGCAAAGTAATTAATGGCCTACTAAACACCCCAATAAGAGCACTTCACAAGGAAGATACAGAATAATGAGACCAAGGCCCTACAAGTAACTTAAGGAAATAGAAAAAATAAATCAGAAAAGGGGAAAAAATGTCAGAGGTGCCAAAAGAATGACTTAAAAGTCTTTCAATTTTCTAGAGAAAATATGCAATTTTTCTGGAGAAGATTTTCAGCATGGGCACGATTAATTTATCAATGTGTGGACTTTAGCCCCTAAACTACAACTTTATCATTAACACAGGTAACATAAAAATATTTGAAAATTGATTCCAACTTTTGAATAGTAAACTAAAGAATCTCCCAAGAAGAGAATCAACATTTTTATTCTTACATATAGCTAAATTTATATAATTATCAAGTAGATGTTAAAATTTATAAATACATTTCATTTCCTATTCTGACTTTAGCTCTTTTATTTTCATATACCCCCTGAAATTGTGTACTTTGAGAATGTCATTATATATCCTGGCCCAAGTAGATCTTCAGTCAAAATGGAAATACTCACAGGACCTGAGACACATGAGACTCTGCTATGAAACCTCTTAAAATTAAAATGCCACAAAGCAATATTTCAACTAAAGAATATAGTATATCCAATAGGCATTTTGAACACAAATTTTGGTGGGAGATACTTTTGTATCAAACTTTTATTTTTTAAACCTTGATTTCTCCATTGACACAAAACCCAGATCAGTGAAAACCTTAGGCAGGCTTATAAATTTAAACATTCAGTCAGGGAAGGGAGACATCTACTGGTGGATAAAATAAAAAATGCTAGATATATTTATAGATGTATTTATATCTATATATAGTACTATAAACATATACAAATTCTACATGTATAATGTATTTATATTTTACTTGTTAGTATATTTATATGCATATACATACACACACACACACCAGATAAAACAAGTATTCAATCAAAGACATTTTGTAAATAATAAAAAGGACAAGTTAAAATATACTTTCTTAATACATAAACTGTGACATGATGTAGTAAGGTACAAAGGAAAGATACAGGCAAGCACAGTTGGTTAATGTAACCGAAAATATAACTCAGAAACCTCCCTTTATGAATAAGGTACAGCCTGTTTCTCTCTAAAAATTTCAATATTATTTCAATTTTATATAGTAAATTTTGATTTTTCATGTGATTTTATTCCAATAGAGGAACTATACCAGATTACTATTTTTGTCTACATCTGATATTATTTTGGGCCACTTATATATTTCACTTTGATCTCAATATTTTTAAATAGTTCTCTGAATTTTTACTTATTTAATTCAAACTGATAATGCTCAAATGAGATAATTTCTAGGTTGGTATCACAGAACTTCACTGTGCCTGCATGGACCAGTGTCATTATCATCTGCTGGCTGGGTGATCAGTGAAACAAATAATCTTCTCTACACACCAAATTCCATGCCTTCTTGCTATTTCTCTCTCTTTTCTAAAATGGGAGGAAAAAAATCCTTTCCCCAATCATCAGTAATCGCTCGAAAGGTCTTTTAATTTCAAAAGTCATAAGTGTTAATTAGCTATTATTAAGTGCCCTCTGTATAAATTAACATGATTGATGGAAAAATTAAGGCTAATGAAAAATGTGGCAATGCATGTATTTTTAAGTGACTATATTAAAAGATGGCGGTCCCTCTGGACAGTAATTCAGGCCTTCTGTTCTGTACCCTGACTTATTATTATCTCTTGCTATCTCCCCTCCACTACTTTTCTTTTTTTTTTTTTTTGCATTAGGGAAAAATCTTTAACTTTTTAATTCAGTTACTTTACAATTTTATTTTTTTTAAATTGGGACACTTATTTAATACTCTCTCATGAGGTAAAAAAAATATTCCTCATTTTTAACCCTCCAAATGGAAGGAAATGTCCTCTATTTGGAAAGAATCAAATAACTCTCCTCTTCAGGTGGCTGGGAGGTAGTGTGGGAGCCTGCAGGGCACCCACACTGTGGAGCAGGAGCTGTATGCCCAGGGCTGGTGAGGCACCAACCTCCCTCCTTTCATTTCCTTACCTCACTCTAGAGTATTTGGGACAGAGTTCAAAATTAACAACAGTTTTTTACAAAAATTAAAATGGAACCTACACACTGATATCTATTGAAAGTTAAATAATGTAAATTTGACACTGAAGATTACTAGGTTTATTTGAAGGGGAAGGTTCTTTGTTTTTTTAAGTATGTAGGATTGTCACAATGAGAACAGTTCTGTAGTTGAAGATTTGGGGCATCTAATTCAATACAAATATTAGTGAGAATTTTCAAGAATAAAAGATAGTGTAATAACAATGTATGGTGTCAGACTTCATAAAGTATATAAATGTCTAGTCACTGTATTGTACACCTGAAATTAATATAAGACTGTATGTCAACTAAAATTAAAAAATAACTTAAAAATAAATAAATACATAAGAATAAAGGTGGTCAAAAGTCGTGAAATAAAGTTACCAACACTTCAAAGATAACAATGTTCATTTAAAAGTATAAGCAGAGAATTTTTTTCATACAATGCATGAAATAGATTTTAGTTTTCTTTTATAGATAACTGGAAGGCAGGCAGAGTGTATATCTATATATACTTATATATATAAAAGCTTAAGTGACTGTTTGACCCTTAGCCCATTTCACTTGTAGCTATGATGCATAATGACCACCAGGAGGCAGACACTTGGACCAATAGATTAGTTTGCTGCTGGGGCCCTGTGAGCCCCCCAATCTGGTTCACCAGCACTAGATTCCCTTACTATGTGCATGAATGCATGCACTGGACCACTAGTTTAATAATATTTTTTAAAAATTACTTTTATTCAAAATCAAACCTTATTTCCAAAATATAAAATTCTTGTCTTATGTTTTAGTGAAAAATGGAAAAGCAATTATTTTGTTTGTTTTGTAAAGACTACAACATTTTGCATATTTATCATCCTTTTTCAAAGTATCAAAATAACTTCAACTTTGGACTTCTAAATTCCCTAAAATGGTTTCAAAACATCCAAAATACCTTCACAATGTCCAAAAGTGATATATTATATGTAGGCAATAAACAGCTTAGCTTGCCTGATTGCTATATTAATGGTTTGGGCAGGTGTGTTTCCATCTTCTTTATCAATCTCTCTCCCTGCCTCCCATATCAATCTCTCTATGAATACTTAAGAAGCCAGTGATGGCGAGCACTTGCAATGCTAACCACTACCTCACGTCTGATCTGTGGGACAATGTTTACTGTGACACATTGCATTTTGGGACATTGTGACTTGCATCTTTTTAATATTCTCTTGAAGCTCTGTGCTTTTTGCAGGTGCTCACACCTTGTTCAGAGGCGATCTAGCATGCATCCAGGGGGACTGCTGCACTGGCTGTGGGGGCGGCTGTGTTAATTAGCTCACTGCCTTTTCAGTGGAAGAATGTTCGGAGCTGAGAACAGCACTGCATTTATGAGGCACATTATCATATTGCTTGTGGGGACAAAAAGAAGAAAGAAAGCTGAGTGATGGGAGACAAAGATGGGTTCAAAATCACGATAATAATTGTTGACTGGTCTAGTCAGATGCAAGAACACTGAGCTCAAGAAGGATCTGAAAATTTGTGGCAGCCTCCTCTGCCCAGTGAAGGAGCGAGAGAACCCCTATTTAAGGGAGGATGCTGTAAAAGAATCAATTTGATAATGAGACTTGGAAAAAAAGTAATTTAGTGCTATTTCTGATATTATATGATTTTTAATGTCTGTGGGTCTACAGTTAAGTCTTACTATGGAAACAAATAGCAAGATTGAGGTGGAATGCACTCACTGTCCTCCTCACTCACATAAATCCCTTCTCAACTGGACTCACCACAAGATTTAGTGAGAGACACAATTCCATTTTAAAAAAATAAATTAGGTATATTGTGACTTGGCATTTGAATATGAAAAATGCTTCTTGGTGCTCTCAAGTATTTCCCCCAAAGGAAGTCATAATTAAGCAATCAATGATGTCGCAATATGGCTATCATGAGAAAGTGAAAAACATCTTCCAAGGCAGAAAGATAAATTTATGCTAAATTCCAGTGAAATATAATTTAAAATAAAACCTTAAAACAACTCAGATGTTTTAAAAACATTTCATTCTGGTAAATAATGTGAAGAAGAAAGGTGTCATAGGAATCCCAGCTATGCAAGAAAAATGTCTGTCTCGTAGCACAGGTGGCCAAGGCCCAGATGCCTTCTTTTTTTAAAAATATATTTTATTGATTTTTTTACAGAGAGGAAGGGAGAGAGATAGAAAGTCAGAAACATCGATGAGAGAGAGACATTGATCAGCCGCCTCCTGCACGCCCCACAGTGGAGATGTGCCCACAAGCAAGGTACATGCCCCCGACCAGAATCGAACCTGGGACCTTTCAGTCCGAAGGCCGACGCTCCATCCACTGAGCCAAACCAGTCTCGGCCCAGATGCCTTCTTTTAAACTTCAGAATGTTAAACTATACTTCATTTAAAGAAGCTGGTATTTAAGCTTTACACTTTTTAGTGAGCTTGTAAGAAAGGTAACAGTTTGAAAATAGAAACTTAATGTACCTTCCTATGTTACCTTTCCACACACATGCATCCTGTCTCTTGTTAGCCCCAGTATTTATCCATCTGCTGAGGTGAGGTGTCAGGTGGGCAGGACTAGGCTTGCTATAGATGAGCGGGGACTCCATGTGTGGCCCCAAACTAGAAGTATCAATGGAACCTATTAGGCATGAAAACTCTCAGGCCCCTTCCAGCCCTAAGGATTAAGAAACTCTGGGTGTGAAATCCAGCAATATGCATTTTAATCAGCCCTCCAGGTAATTCCAGGTTGTGTTAAAGCTTAACTATAGTATAAAAGAATCAAAGAGGAAGAAACAGTATACATAGAATTACTATTTCATTTCTGACATTAAAAATAGAATTTGGCCCTAGCTAGTTTTGCTCAGTGGATAGATAGTCAGCCTGTAGACTAAAGGGTCCTGGGTTCAACTCTGGTCAAGGGCACATGCCCAGGTTGTGGGCTTGGTCCACAGTAAGGAGTGTGCAGGAGGCAGCCAATACATGATTCTATTTCATCATTGATCTTTCTATCTCTCCCTCTCCCTTCCTCTCTGAAGTCAATGAAAAAAATATTTAAAAAAATAGAATTTGGCAAAATCAATGATTGTCTTTCATCATTGATGTTTCCAGCTCTTTCTACCTCTTTCTTCCTTTCTCTGAAATAAATAAAAAATATTTATTTAAAATAGAATTTGGCAGGACAATAGTCCTGAAAGAATAGCATGTTGAAGGACCAAAATATTTTCTAAGTCTCTTTAAATCTCATTCAACAAATCAAGGGTTAAGCCAAGTGAGTAGGTCATAGGTAAATTTTTTTAAATAGGAAAGTCACAGATTAAAGAAATAAGAGAAAACCTTTCCTGTTGCCACCCCAAAAGGACATGGAAAGAGAAAGCCAGATAGAAGAAAGAGGAGATATACCCTGATATCACCATCCTGGGGCTTCTGCAGACATAGCCCTTTTTTTTTTTTTAATACATTTTATTGATTTTTTTTACAGAGAGGAAGGGAGAGAGATAGAAATTCAGAAACATCGATGAGAGAAAGACATCAATCAGCTGCCTCCTGTACGCCCCACACTGGAGATGTACCCACAACCAAGGTACATACTCCAACCGGAATCCAACCTGGGACCTTTCAGTCCGCAGGCCGATGCTCTATCCACTGAGCCAAACCAGTTCTGGCCAGACATAGCCCTTTGAATGCTGAAGACTCTTGCTGTACCTGGCAGCGCTCACCTTATCAATGTTATGGCCAGGCAGAGAGAGGGTCTAGTGTGCATTCCTAAGCTGCTCCTGGTCTCCACATGGTATTTACATTGGATTGAGAACCAAAGGGCTTTCCAGGGGTCCAGTGTGGTTGAGAAAAAGCTGACCATGAAGCTGAGCTTGCTGAGTGGTCAGCCTGAGATTCAGCAGTCACTCAGAAGGATCTATGGTACATATAAGGCCAGGAGCAGGCTGAGTTTGTGGGGAAGTTTGCAGGCCCCAGACTTCACTTTAAACCTTTAAAGTGTACAGCATATCAAACACACACACACACACACACACACACACACACTATCTAAATAAAGAACAAAAATAAAATATGCAGAATTATATCACATAAAATAATTGTTAGAATAATACATGCAAATGAGCAAATATTGCTTTATTTTATACTAGAGGCCTGGTGCGTGAATTCAATGCACCAGTGGGGTTCCTCTACCTGGCTGCAGGATAGGGCTGAAACTGGCTCTCCAACATCCCCTTAGGGGTCCCAGATTGCAAGAGGGCATAAGCCAGGACAAAGGGCCCCACCGGTGCATGATCAGGGCCAGGGAGGGCCTCTGGAGGGCTCCAGAGCATGTCCGGCCCATGTTGCTCAGTCTCCATGCGACAGACCCCAGCAGCAAGCTAACCTACCAGTCAGAGCATATGCCCCCTAGCGGTTAATGCACAACATAGATATCCATTTAGTGGTCTTAGCATATCATTAGCATATTATCCTTTGATGGTTGAGCAGCCAACAGGACAACCAGACACTTAGCATATTAGGCTTTTATTATATAGGATGGAATATAGAAATTGAAGCTGAAACATGTGAATGTATGTAATTGTTTCAATGAAAAATGCTCATGATCACAAAAGACTGTGTGCTTACGTGGAAAGCACTATCACTCAGGATCTGGGTTCAGGGATACACACAACCCCAAGCATCTGCTCTCAGACATAACACCTTTCAGGTGACAGTGAGAGACCTCAGTGCTTTGCTCTATGCCTGTAAAACAAGATGATTGCTTCCCCAATCTGTGATGGATCAAGGTGATCCCACTGCTGGTGTTCAAGGTAGTCCCTGCTTCACTGCAGGGAGGTTTGATTGGAGGAGGAACTCTACCAAGTTTTTCCTCTCAGTAAAAATAAATTAGAATTATCAAGTAATAAGGTGTCATTTTCCAAAAGTGTCCATCTTCTTGCTTCTTTTCATGCTCCAACTTATAATCCAAGGGCACTTAAGAACAAGTTCAGTGTTCAAAGCAGTATGTGTGATGAGAGGGGACAGGACTCCAGCTGGGTCATAGCAATGGTGTTCTTTTGAACAACCATAGATTACAAATAATCATTTTTGGATATGCTCTGGAAGGGAAAAATCTTGGTGAAAAGTGTTCATTTTGGTCTTATAACCACTTTAGTTGCACATTGCTAAGCAAACAATACAATATACTCAAGAGAAATGTTCAAATAGAGTGGATCATGAATTTTGAATTCACGGTATTCACAGTATGTGATTTGAATTATTGCTTGCTATCAATGTTAGCAAAAATACAAAAAAGCAAGAACTTGGTTATTTCACTTTTAGAAGATTGAAATTGCTTTTTAAATTTTAGAACAGTATGGTATGCCTGAATTGAAAACAAACTGCATGTGAAATATGCAAAAAATATGACATTTTAATTAAAAAATTAGGATAAGAAAACAAAAGTGCTTGCTTGACTGTGAAGATTTATGTAGAAATACTCTCTAAACTGTTTCTATAAAGTCCATTTTCTAGACATTATAGATGAAGGCAGTCTTTACTAAAGAGATAGTTGAATATGTAGAGTAGGGTATAGTTACCTTCATTTCTGAAAACATACTGTGAATTGAAAATTTGAAAGAAGCAAAACAAAATAAACTGTATGAATCTAAAGAAATGCTAAGGGGGACATTAGAAATATAAATAATAATGTTTACTCTGAAGTTTAATAATTTGTAATATTTTAATAACAGTTTTATTATATACAACTTCATTACAGAGTTTGAACAAATGTAAATTTCATGGATTAACTCCAAGTCAAATATTGCTTTAAAATTCTTATTGACAATTCTGATTGCTACCCCTTCAGCAAAGTTAAATTTCTTTAAATTGAAACAAACAAAAAATGTGTAAAACTATAATGTCTCATTTGGCATTTACTATCAAAAACACCAAATTACGAAAATTTTGATCAAAATTTCTTGCTGAAATGATTTCATTTATAAATTCATGAAACAAATGTTATATATTGAATTATACATTTCTTTATTTTATTAGTCATCCAACTATTACCAAAACTGTTTTATGAACTTATATGTATATAAGCCATAGCTTTAAACACAGTTTTCAATATAAAGGTATATTTGTCAAGGTAAAGAAAAAGAACTTATTAAAGTATATTATCTTTATTTATAATAAAAGGGTAATATGCTAATTAGACCAGATAGACTGGACATCTTTCGATCATCTAGTCCTCCTTCTAGACAAAGCCATGGTGGTGGGGTCCAAGGCAGATGTGGTTAGGGGCAATCAGGCTGGCAGGGGAGCAATTAGGGGTGGCCAACAGAGGGGTTAGGGGTGATCGGGCAGGCAAGCAAAGTGGTTAGGGGTTATCAGAAAGACAGGCAGGTGTGTGGTTAGGAGTCAGCAGTCACATGCAGTTTGTTTTCAATTCAGTGGTAAGGATTGCAAAAGGGATGTTCTGGATTGGAGAGGGTACAGGTCAGGTTGAGGGCCCTCTCCATGTATGAATTTCATGCACCAGGCCTCCAGTATTTACTTATGTATGTATATCACAGGATCTTGCTACACTATCATTAGCATGATAGGAGTCTCTTAAAGACTGAAAATCCTTAAAGTCTAAAAGTAGAAGTGAGGTACCATTGGATAAAGGGAGTGGAAGGAGAATTCTCTGAATCACAGTACATAAGTGGTCCCAGTCTCTTCCAACTTAAAAATAAAATCTATTTTGCAAAACAAATGCCTCTGTAATACAATCTCAAATAGAACTCTGAATCTAATTTGCTCATTTGAAGGCCTCCATACATAATAAGCAAATGTGTTGACATATCACTCCCATCTTTTTCTTTTCTTTCTTCCCATTGCAGCCGGAAATGTTTAGAAACCTAGTTGGAGTAATAAGCAAACAAACAACTAAAAGCAGTCATCTTCAATTTTAGTACTAAAAATTTAAACCTTGAACTGTAAACACAAAAGAAATCAAAGTGAATAAAAACAGACCATGTAGTCAGTCTGATTAATAAACAGCTTAGTGCATAATGAGGCCAGAATTGCAAGAATCAAATCCTCAAGATAGTCTAGAGTGTATTCTTTCCATTATAAAATGGGCCCTTAAAACAACAACATCTGTGATCATTAAAATGACTTCTTATTATGAGAACAGCATCCAAATGAGTTTCAGCATTTGCTTTTTAAAAACTTAAAATAACAATGCTAAATGATGGTGTGTGAAAAGCTTTCAACTTTGATGTAGTCATAATGTTTATCTGGTTTTCTTCCAGACTTTTTTGAGTAAGGCATATTTAACAAACTATAACTACATGGAGCAGCTAGATTTGGTAAAGAAATTTTGATAGAACTAATAAATATGGGGACTATATTGTGCTAATGCTTTAAAATCCTGAAGTGTGGGAAACCATAAGAGATCCTAATTAAGCTTTTGCAAATTACAGTTTCTCTGGAGGAGCAAATTATTGACATGATTTTATAAAGGTCTTTTTGTAAAAAGCTGTGAGTAAATAAAAAACAGGACTACATCTGGAAAATGGCACAATGGAATAAAGACCAAAATAGGAAAAGGCTGTCAAGAAAATCAATAAAAGCTGACTTCGACATATCAATGGCAGAATGGAAGAGTAAATCTATAACAAAGGGAATAACTATATGGGAATAGAAAAAGAAGGAGAAAAATGATAGTCCATTAATGTTTATAACAAGCTTTATTTTTACAATGGAAGTATTCTTTTTACTTTCCTTGAGCCTTTCTTAATTTTAACATATTTTTCTAAAAATATTATAATTAACTGGAACCAAAAAGTTAACATGGAGATGCTATTACCACCTTCCTTGGTGCATCTGTTTATGACTTGGACCAGAATATATAAAAGAACCCTGTGCATCACTGCTGAGCCTCCTATCAACCCATGCTTCACTTACTTAGAAGTTCACCTCCACCAAGACCCCACTTAAACAGTCACAGACAGGAATAAAGAGACTACATGCCACCCACTGCTCAGGTTTCAGATATGCAAGGTGTTTACTTGGCCAGATACTACATACTGTCTGTGCCATGAAGCTTCAACATTATAGCTTCTTTCTTTGGTTTTAGCTTTTCAGCAGGCTAGCATACAATCTCTTTAGAAGGGTCACACCTAAACTATTACCTCTGTGTGCATAAGCTTATCAAATATTTTGCTAAGAATGGGTTTTTAAGAAGGAGAAGATAACCTGAGAACAGCCATCAAAGGCTACCAGAAGGAAGACATTGAAAGTGGCCAAAACAGCAATAATAAAACCTCTTTTCAATTTTGTGGGAGTCATAAAGAGTTCCATTACTTCCTAAATCTTGCTCCCTAAGGAGCTAAAAACAGATTTCCAGGGCAGAAATGGAAGTTAACTACTCTCAAAGTTGTGGCCTCCTGATTAAGGCTAAATATATCTCAAGGCTCTTTCAAGAAAGAATCTTTTGGAAAGTCACTAGTGAACTAATACCAATGGAGGGTCTAGGAAATGCAGGCACACTGTGTAAGGCAGGGAGAGCAGGAGATGCAAAGATAGGGCCCTAGCCCCAAAGAGGGGAACATCCACTAAAGAAAAACAGTAATTTAAATTTGCTTCAAAATATAAATGGAGAGAAAATGCAAAAGAAATATGTCTTAATAATTCTTTTGGGATTGTGATGCTATAGAATTCAATTGGTTTGACATAGAAAAATAAATGGAATCAAGTCCTTCATTTGTGAGAATCCACTCTACTATAAGATAGCATAGCACATGTTTAGTGATTCCAAGAGGCACCAGAGATCCTATAATATAAAATCCTATCTAATCAAAAAGAATATGTAAATTGACCATCACGCCATCACAAAGATGGAGCACCCAGTCCCCTGAGCCCCTCCAGAGTCCCCCAAGTCCCAGGGAGTGGCAGGCACACAACTGAGGCTTGCCTGCCACCAGAGTCCCCAGTTCTTTGCGCCCCGCCAGGAGAGCAGCAGGACTTGCCTTCAACCTCCAGCTGCCCAGGTCCAGCCTGAGGCACAGACAATCCTCAGATGTTAGCTGCTCAGCTGCCTAAGACCAGCCCAAGGTGCAGGCAAGCCTTGGATGTTGACTGTCCAGCTGACACCCAAGGTGCAGGCAAGCCTCGGGTGGTGGCTGCCTAGCCATCCAGGGTCTCCCGAGGCTCAAGGCATGACTTTTCATGCACCAGGTCTCTAGTTTAATTATGAAACCAAGAACAATCCTAAGGAAGAGAAAGTGTATGTACAATGGGGAATGGGGTGGAGGCTGGGGAAGTAGATACTTAAAGAAACTAGCATTTTGACAGGGAACTTCCCTTTGATCTCAGGTTTTAAAAAGATTTATAGGCAATTCAGAAGGGGGAAAAACATGCATGACCTTTAAACATGAGAAAAAAAACATTAACTTCACTTATAACTTAAAGTACACATGAAAACAATACCACTATCAATTATGTGATAGGTCAAAAAGTGTGATATATTGTGTGGGTTAGGATTCTAGGCTATTTGGCATATTCACAATTTGGCAGATATATAAATTATGGAAGGCAATTTGCAAGTATATATATATTTTTTTAATTATATCTTTTATTTTGAGATCATTGTAGATTGACATGCATTCATAAGAAATAACATAGAGAGACCATATGTACCACTTACCCAGTTTTCCTCAGCAAACATCTTGAAAACTATAGCACAATATTACAACCAGGATGTTGATATCTGTACTGTCAAGATATAGAACACTTTCATCACCACAAGAATTCTTCATGTTGCCCTGCTATTGCTATGAAATATTCTTTATCTCCATTCTCTCCTTAACTCCTACAACCACTAATTTGTTCTTTATTTCTACCAGGGATCAAGTCCACAACCTGGACATGTGCCCTGATTTGGAATCAAATTGGCAACATTTCAATGCACAGGACAATGCCCAACCAACTGAACCACACTGGCCAGGGCTCAATTTCATTTTTTATGCACTTATCTTTATTAGTTTTCCCCCTTCTGTTTACTTCAGGCTTATTTTACTATTCTTTTTCTTTCTTCTTGAGGTGAGAGTTTAGATTACTGATTGAGATTTTTCCTTTTTTCTTATGTAAACATTTGGTGTTATAAATTTTCCTCTCAGTACTGCTTTTAGCAACATCTCACAAATTTTGATATGTTATTTTTATTTTCATTCACCTCATTGTATTTTTCTGGTTCTAAGATTTACTTATTGACATGTGAATTATTTAGAAATGTATTAGATTCCTAGTGATTGGAGATTTTCCTGTTATCTTTCTGTTATTGATTTCTAGTTTGATTCCTTTGGAGTCAGAGAACATACACTAGATAATTTAAATTATTTTAAATTTATTAAGGTTTGTTTTATGGTTCAAGATATTTTCTTTCTTGGTCTGCATTCAACTGGTACTTCAAAAAAAGCATATTCTGTTATTGAGTGGAGTGCTTTATAAGCATTAACTAGATATTGGTATATGTTCTATTGGTCAAAGTTCATTTGCAAAAATGGATTCTTCTCTAATCCCCTGTTTCTCATTTCGGGTTTCATTGAACCCCAGACTTCTGCAGCTTTTTCTAGTGATTTTTGTTATATCACAATAAACAAAATAAACATTATTTTTGAACATGGCATGAACATGTAGTGATAGACAGTGATGTAGGAAGTTTGTTACTTTTTAATTAGCAGTCTTTCATGCTCAGACAGCATGGCACAATAGAACCCTGTTAATTTGGTTGAGATCTTCTCAGTTTTTGACCCAGGATAGGAAATGTCATTAATAATTGGTGAGCACTGTACTGCTCAGAGACCAGGATTATAAACTGATGACATTAGTGTTTCCCTTCCAAATCACCTTTCCCCACCTCCTCTTAGTATCAACTGACATGTGGGAACAAAAAATCTTTGCTCATGTAATAGAAAATAAATAAATTTTTACTAGAAAAAATAAAATTTTATAAGCCACAAATTAGTTCCCTACCCCACATCTTACCATTCAACCTTTGTTGTAAGCACTGCAGGATCGCCAAAACCGGTTTGGCTCATTGGATAGAGTGTCTGTCGGCTTGCAGACTGAAAGGTCCTGGGTTCGATTCCAGTCAGGGGCATGTACCTTGCTTACGGGCACATCTCCAGTGTGGGGCGTGCAGGAGGTGGCTGATCAATGTCTCTCTCTCATCGATGATGTTTCTAACTTTCTATCTCTCTCCCTTCCTCTCTGTAAAAAAAAAAATCAATAAATATATTTAAAAAAACACACTACAGAATATAATACTCTAAGTTAGAAGTGAATTGTATTGTTTTGCATTATTTGTAATTTATTTCATTTCCTAGTGGCCCAGTGCACAAAATTTGTGTACATTAAAAGGGAATTAATAAGAGAAAACATTTTAATATTGCTATTTCCTCATTCTCTATAATATTAGTGTCAGAGAAGAAAGAAAATTAGTAAAATGTATATGAAAATTTCCCTCCTATCAGAGTATGGAATGCGCCATGGGACCCACAGTCAAGTCCCCACCCATCCACACACATGGGGAGATCTTGTGAGACTCAGACCTGGTTGACCCCACCCCCATTGGGAGAGATCCAGACCTGGCTGGCCTTACCTTCATCAAGCCCTGTCGGGCAGCAGGTGCAGCCTCAGGGCCCCCATCAAGCAGGAGACACAGCCTCAGGTTCCCTGGCCAGGTGCCAGAGTGGGGGGCATGGCCTCAGGTCCCCCGCCCTGGGATGAGAGATGTAGCCTGACATCCCTCAACAAGCCCCCTGAGTGGGAGGTGTAACCTAAGGTACCCAGGCCTGGAGCCAGGGTGGGGTAAGCAGCCTCGGGTCTTCCACCCCACCTGGCACCACACAGCTTCAGGTCCCTGCTGATTGCTCATTATGGCTCGTTACAGGACTCCTGTCTCTGCTGTGTTATGGGAACCCAGCCTCCAATGAGTGCACTGCCATCTTGTGATGATGTGAGGGTCAACTTGCATATTACCTCGTTATTATATAGGATTATTGTGCCCTTCTATTTTATATTTTATTAGTATTTGTGTTTTATATGCATACCTAATGGTCCAATGTGGAGATATTTGAAGACAGAGTCTTAAGATTGAAGAGGATTGCAGGCCTAGACCCATGGGCAATACTGATAAGGTTAATGGTAGACCCACTTTTTGAGTCATTTCATTGCACAAGGGCAAGAAACATCAAAGAAACTGTTTTACAATAAAGCTGTTTATCAATTGGTTTTACATGGGCTAGTGATCCAAATAAACTGTCCTATTCCATTGTTGGCAAATAAGTTTAAATGCAGCACCTGCTCCAGAAAAAAATGGGAGACATATACCCACAAATTGCAGCAATTTGCCAAGTAATGGTGCCTATTACTTTTAATGGCCATAGGCATGTCAAAACAAACAGCAAAATATTTGTTTAAAAAGATGTATTTGTCTCAAAAAGCAAGTTATTTACTAATAAAATGTATTACCTAAGAAAAGTTGCACAGGTAGTGAAAACAAAATAATGTCAAGGTTCTATTCTTTAATAATATGGTAAGTCAATATATTAATGACAAGTCTCATAAACCTGAAGAGGTTCTGTAATCAACTGAAAAACAACAGCTTCTCTATTCATGTCAATGAGTCAACCTATTTCTCCAATAAAAGTCATTCTGTAGCATTTGTGAGATTTTTAGTGAAATTCAAGAAAAAATTTTTGCAACAAAGAGCTGTCCCAGACAAGCAATGGCCAAAATATATTCAATGTTTGGTCTTCCTAGCTGGTGACAAGAAGTCTATCTTGGAGAAATGATGTTAGCATGATATTGATAATACCCATCAATGGGTGGCCCCATGAGATTCTTTGCTCTCACATAAAATGTCCCAACATTATCACAATACATTCTTTTCTTCATAGACACAGGGTGGTGTTAAAAGTACTGGAGCTTAAATGAACAGAGTTCTGACAATACAAAATTTGGTGACTTAAACAAATGTTAGATCACTGAAGAATGTTTGAAAACTAGGACAAAAACCATATAAGTCTGCTCCATACTGAAATGTGGTGGCTTAAAGAGGAATAGTTCTCAATAGGATATTGGAGCTGAAATGTGAAAGCCAGGAATGCTTCGATGAAACATTAGGCTATATTTTGCTGGGGGTTTTCAAGATGATGACTGACTACAAAAACCATCCTACAAAGCAGATTTTTTTTTAAATTAGTTGAACAAATCCCTGAGAAACACTGGGGAGGAAAAATAGTTTTGCTTTAAATTATAAGATTTTAAAGCAAACTGAAACTTTGGGGAAAAATACTGTAAAGAGGACTCAGAAAATGTTTTTACTGGAGTAGAGAAGGAAATCAGTCAGTCGCAAATCTTACTGAAAACTCTTATCAAAACTGCAGAACAAAGTGAATAACATTTTCTTTCCCTTTCAGTGCAAGTGTTTAATAGAGAAGGGATCTATCTCTAAATATTTTGTTCAACCAAAAACTTAACTTTGAGAAAAGATGAAGAATATGTAAACTCAAAGACTATATACTCAAGATGAGAAGTACTAATATCTCCTGAGACCAGTTCTCTATTTCTATAAAAGTAGAGTATACTGCCATTCAAAAGAAATATTTTGCTATAGTTTTCAACCTATTACATGTGTTAACAACGTTTTTATGGTTTAATAAATATCAACAGAAAAAGCAGAGATCATTTTATTTCAACTGAAAATGAAATCCATAAGTGTTTATTGCAAGCTCAGCCCAAAATTGAATATTTGTACAGTGAAAACCAAACACAGGTCTCACATTAAAGAGTCAGATTTTATTCTGTATATCTAGTTCCAAAAATGAAACTTTTTTATGGTTATCTAAACTTCTAAAAGAGATCAACACATGCATATAATAATTTTGTTGTGTCTAGACCAATGTTTGAGCCTGATCATGTCACTCATTTAAAAAATGTGTTTCAAAGTCTAATACTAAATTGCATAGGCCAAATTTTCACCTATTTTGCTTTCACTATGATTTTAGTTACTTTACTATTTAACATTATAAATAAATTTTCATGTTGCAAATAGCATTCATTTAAAGCATCTTTTAATGATTAGTTAAATTAAATCTACCAAATCTGCCATTGAAAAAATAAATGTCCATTTTTACTTAAGCCCGTGAATTAGCAAAAATTTATTCTTTTTGTCTTTATGAAAAGAAAGTATTAAATAACTACCTTTTATATTAAAAAATATTGGCAAAAAGTATATTTTTCATTTCAAATAGAGCAAAAAATACCTTGCATACAATATTATACATACCACACCTTGTAGAAGTTTGTGACAAGAATCTTGGATTTACTTGGATATGCTAAAACATCAAAAAGAATTTATTTTTAAGGCTAACTTGAAATTTCCTCTGCCAATAATGCTGACTTGCATTAGAGTAGGTAGCCTTTTTGTAAGGGAACCATATAAAAGAGTAAATGAATAAATTAGCCAAGATAAACATTCTCAAAAAAGATCATTCTTTACTCAAAAGAGATTGATAATTATCACTCAACTAGAGGCCCTATGCACAAAATTCATGCAAGAGTAGTCCTTCCTTCCCCCAGATGCTGACACCAGTTTCGCTCTAGCACCTGGGACCCAGGCTTCTCTTGCAGCCCTAGCTTCATCCGGAAGGTCGTCCAGAGGATGTCCAGTCCAATTAACATATTATGCTTTTATTATTATAGAATATAGGCCCATTGCAGGAAGATTCTTGGAGTAGGGCTTCCTGCTGTGGTCTCCACTGCACGCCAGCTTCCCTCCCTTCTCCACCACCCCACTTGCTTGCTTCTCATGGCTTCCCTCCCTTCTGCAGCACTTGGCTTCCTTCTATTCTCTCTTCAGTCTTCATTCTGCACCAGGATATGCAAAGTAACTACCATCTTGGTTGGGTTAATTAGCAGACTCACTCTGACTGGCTGGTGGGCATGGTTGGTGGGCATGGCTTGTGAATGTAGCAGAGGTATGGTCAATTGCATATTACACTTTTATTAGATAGGATTATTATATTACAAGGTAAAGATCATGCTAACAATGTCATGAACTTGAAATACTATCATTTTTAAACAAAGGGATTAGCTGAAATCTGAAGATAATTTAAGGATATTTTAAGGTTAAAAGATTAAGAAAGAATAGTTTAGGCAATCCAAACAAGAATGGATATATTGTCGCACATTATGTGGCTTACAGAGTTATGGGAAGATTTGGGAAAAGCAAATTAAACAGGTTACATTTTCAGGGGCATTTTGATAACAAATGGAGCTGCTGCCTCTTCTATTATTAGGTAGTCAGTTCTAGTACCACACCTTATCTCCTATAATCTGCACTCCTTAAAGAGAAGCCAGCTCCCTGGTGCCTGAAGATTAGGCCTTCTGTGAACTGCTGAGAAACAAAACTGTCACTGTGCCTGTTTGCCATGAAAGAACAATACAGGAACAATTCTGCATCTTCTAAGCCCTGCCTAAGTACACTTTATTATCAACACCTACATTTAATTTGGACTGATCTTACTGGAGTCACCACGTTCTGAATTATAAACAGACTAGAGGCCTGGTGCACAAATTTGTGCATGGGTGGTGCCCCCAGGGGTGGCCTGTGGGATCCAGCCCCAGCTTGCGCCCTCAGCCTTGCAGCTCTGCAGCTCCACTTGGCACCCTGCCATGGCCTGGCACCGCCCCTTTACCTGCCTCACCATCCCATCTGCTGTGTGATTGGTTGGGGCTGACCCTCTCCTGCCCCCTGCCTGGCTCCCTCAGCACCTGGGAACTGGTGGCAGCCCTGCCTCCACTGCTGCTACTGGTCTCCATCTGGAGGACAATCAGCAGGGCAATGGGCCCCTGCTTGCACCTGCATTGGCCTGGTGCCACCCGCTCACCTGCTCCAACATCCTACCACAGTCCTGCTCTCATTGGTCCCATCAGGGCCCACAGCACCTCTACTGACGCCCACTGCCAGTGCCGCATTGCTAACTCCTGCCATGATCTGCACCGCCCCCTGGTGGTCAGTGCACATACTAGTGAGCCATCAAACTCCCAATCGAACTACTGGTTGAACAATTTGCATATTAGGCTTTTATTATATAGGATCCTTCAATTGTATATGTTCATTAAGTGATGCTAACACCTATCAGTATTTTTTAAATCTTTTATTAATCTTATTTGGGTGGCATTGGTTAATAAAAGTATGTAGGTTTCAAGTGTATTGCATAGCATTTACCACCCAAAGTCAAATCTCCTTCTGACACCATATATCTGACCCCCTTTATCCTTCACTACTACTCTCCTTCCTTTTCCTCTGGTAAGCACTATACTGTTGTCTATGCCTATGAGTTTTTATTTGTTTCTTTGTTTTGTTTGTCTTATTTGTCTTGCTTTCAGTTTTATATCCCACATATGAGTGAAATCATATGGTTGTTGTACATTTTCATCTGACTTACTTAGCTTAGAAATGTATTCATAAGAAGAAGCAAGAACAAATGCAAGAAGAAATGAAAAATGACATCACTGCTTTAAAGAACTCAATAGAAAGCATCAAAAGTAGATTAGAAGAAGCAGAGGACCTTATCAGTAAGCTAGAAGACACTAGTAGGAAAAAATACCCAAGTACAGCAGCGTCTTAGAAAAAAAAAATTAAAAAGCACGAGGAGAGCCTAAGGGAACTTTGATAACACGAAACAAAACAACATCCGCATAATTGGGATTTCAGAAAGAGTGTAAACTGAGCAAGGATTAGAGAACCTGTTTGAAGAAATACTGACAGAAAATTTCCCCAATATAGGAAAGAAAAAACCCACAAAAATCCAAGAAGCTCACAGAGTCCCAAGCAAAATGAACCCAACAAAACCGACACCAAGGCACATTATAATTGAATTGGCAAACAGCAACAAAAAAGTACGAATCTGAAAAACAGCCAGAGAGAAACAGAAAATTACTTACAAAAGAACCCCCATAAGACTAGCTACTGATTTCACAACAGAAACTCATCAGGCCAGAAGGAAATGGATGAAATATACAAAGTCATGCAAAGGAAGGATCTGAATCCAAGAATACTGTACCCTGCAAGGCTTTCAATCAAAATTGAAGGTGAAATCAGAAGCTTCACAGACAAAAAAGGATTAAAGGAATATATTACCACCAAACCAGCAATGCAAGAAATGTTAAAGGGTCTGCTGTAATTAAAAAAAAAAAATAGGAAGCGAAGAAGGAACTTGGGGTAAAGATAAGTACCTATCAATAATAACTTTAAATGTAAGTGAAATAAATGCTCCAATCAAGAGACATAAGGTAATCCATTGGATAAGAAAACATGATCCATATATCTGCTGTCTACAAGAAACCCACCTCAGGAAAAGAGATGCACACAGATTGAGGGTGAAGGGATAGAACATGGTATTTCAGGCAAATGGAAATGAAAAAAAAAGCTGGGGTTGCAATACTTATATCTGACAAATTAGATCTCAAAGTGAAGGACATAACAAGAGATAAAGAAGGCCACATCATAATACTAAAGGGAACAATCCAATAAGAAGAAATAACTCTGGTAAACAAATACGCACCCAATATAGGAGCACCTAAATACATAAAAAAAACTCCGGGAGGATATTAAGGGAGAGATTGACAGCAATACAATCATAGCAGGAGACTTTAATACCCCTGTCACCACTGGACAAATCCTCTAAACAAAAAATCAGGAAAGTAACATCAATCCTAAATGACTCACTAGACCAGATGGAATTAATTGACATCTTCAGAACATTTCACTCCAAAGCCACAAAATATACATTTTTCTCTAGTGCACATGGGTCATTTTTAAAGGTAGATCACATGTTGGGTCATAAGAAAAGTCTCTTCAAATTCAAGAAGATAGAAATCATAACAAGCATTTTCTCAGACCACAGTGGCATAAAACTGGAAATCAACTATAATAAAAAACAATAGAAAGAAATCAAACACATGCACACTAAACAGCATGCTATTAAACAATGACTGGGTAACCAGAGAGATCAAGGAAGAAATAAAAAACATCATGGCAACAAATGACAATGACAAAATTTATGGGACACAGTGAAAGCAGTCTTGAGAGGGAAGTTCATAGCCTTACAAGCCTACTGCAAAATACAGGAAACAATGGTAATAAAATGCCTAACCCTACAACTCAAAGACCTAGAGAGAGAGCAATAAAAAAAGCCCAGTGTAAGCAGACGGAAGGACATAGTAAATATCAGAGCAGAGATAACCATTATGGTGAACAAAGAAACAATTCAAAAGATCAACAAAACCAAGAGCTGGTTCTTTGAAAGGATAAACAAGATTGATGGACCATAATCAGGCTCACCAAGAAGCAAAGAGAGAAGACCCAAATAAACAAAATCAGAAATGAAAGAGGAGAAATAACAACAGATCCCGCTGAAATACAAAGGATTGTTAAAAAATACTATGAACAACTCTATTCCAACAAATTGGGCAACCTGCAAGAAATGTACATTTTCCTAGAAAAATATAACCTCCCAAAACTCAATGAGGAGGAAGCGAAACATTTCAATAGTCCAATAACTATGGAAGAAATTGAAGCAGTCATCCAAAAAGCTTCCAGCAAATAAAAGCCCGGGACCAGATGGCTACACAGGAGAGTTTTCCAAACATTCAAGGAAGAATTAAAACATATCCTCCTCAGACTATTCAAAAACATTCAAGAAGAAGGAACACTTCCAAAAACCTTCTATGAGGCCAGCATCACCCTAATACCAAAACCAGATAAAGACAACACAAGGAAAGAGAATTATAGGCCAATATCTCTCATGAACATAGATGCCAAAATCCTCAACAAATTTCTAGCAAATCTGATCCAGCAGTACATCAGAAAGATCATACACCATGACCAAGTAGGATTCATGCCAGGAATGCAGGGATGGTACAATATTCGCAAATCAATAAACATGATAAATCACATAAACAAATTGAGAGATAAAAATCACATAGTCAATCAATTGATACAGAAAAAACATTTGACAAAATCCAACACCCTTTCTTGATAAAAACTCTCAACAAGGTGGTAATAGAAGTATCATACCTCAACATCATAAAAACCATATATGATAAACCCACAGCTAACATCATACTCAATGAGCAAAAACTAAAACCATTTCTCCTAAGGACAGGAACAAGACAGGGATGCCCTCTCTCACCACTCCTGTTCAAAATAGTACTGGAAGTACTAGCCATTGCAATTAGATATCAAAAAGAAATAAAAGGCATCCAAATTGGAAAAGAAGAAATAAAGCTGTCCTTATTTGCATATGACATGATACTGTACATAAAAAACCTGAAATACCCCATCAAAAAACTAATAGACTTCATAAATGAATTCGGCCATATAGCAGGATACAAAATTATTGTGGAGAAATCTATAGCACTTCTATACACTAAGAGTGAACTTATAGAAAGAGAGACTAAAAATGCAAACATATTCACCATCACACCAAAAAAAATAAGATACCAAGGAATAAACCTAACTAAGGAATAAAAGACTTATACAGAAAAAACTACAGGACACTGAAAAAAGAGATAGAGGAAGACATAAACAGATGGAAGAGCATAACATGCTCATGGATTGGGAGAATCAACATCATTAAAATGTCCATACTACCCAAAGCAATCTATAGATTCAATGCACTACCCATTAAAATACCAATGACATATTTCACAGACCTAGAAAGAATTCTTCATAGATTCATCTGGAACAAAAATAGACCACAAATAGCCACAGCAATCCTGAGAAAGAAGAATAAAGTAGTTGTGATCTCAATACCAGATTTCAAGCTATATTACAAAGCAACTGTTCTAAAAACAGCCTGGTTCTGGCACAAGAACAGACATATAGACCAATGGAATAGAATAGAGAACCCAGATATCCACCAAAACCACTATGCTCAACTAATATTTGACAAAGGAGGAATGAACATACAATGGAGCCAAGATAGCCTCTTCAATAAATGGTGTTGGGAAAATTGGACAGATACATGCAAAAAATGAAACTGGACCACAAACTTACACCAAATACAAAAATAAACTCAAAATGGATACAGGACTTAATCATTAGAAGGGAAACCATAAAAAATATTAGAGGAATCCACATGCAGCACAATCTCAGACATATGCAGAAAGAATTTCTTCACTGATACTGCTCCAAAGGCAATGGAAGCTAAAGAAAAAATAAACAAATGGGACTACCTCAAAATAAAAAGCTTTTGCACAACAAAAGAAACCATCAACAAAACCACAAGAAAGATCACTGTATGGGAGAACATATTTGCAAATGTTATCACTGATAAAGGTTTAATCTCCAACATCTACAGCCAATTTATACAATTTAATAAAAGGAAGATAAACAATCCAATAAAAAAAAATGGGCAAGGCACCTAAATAGGACCTGTTTGAAAGACGACAGAAGGAGGGCCAAGAGACACATGAAAACATGTTCAAAGTCACTAATCATCCGAGAGATGCAAATCAAAACGACAATGTGATACCATCTTACACAGGTCAGAATGGCTATCATCAACAAATCAACAAACTACGAGTGTTGGTGAGGATGCGGAGAAAAAGAAACTCTGGAGTACTGTTGATGAGAATGCAGACTGGTACAGCCACTGTGGAGAACAGTATGGAGTTTCCTAAAAAAAAAAAACTGAAAATGGATCTCCCATTTGACCCTATAATCCCACTCTTAGGAATTTATCCTAAGAAATCACAAATACCCATCAGAAAGGATTTATGCACCCCTATGTTCATAGCAGCACAATTTACAAATAGCTACAATTTGGAAACAGCCGAGGTGCCCGTCAGCAGATGAGTGGATCAGAAAACCGTGGTACATCTACACAATAGAATTCTATGCTGCCATTAAAAAAAAGGAATTCTTACCATTTGCAGCAACCTGGTTGGAACTAGAGAACCTTATGCTTAGTGAAATAAGCCAGTCAATGAAGGAGAAGCATCACATGATCTCATTCATTTGTGAATAATAAAGAACATTATAAACTGATGAACAGAAGAATAGATAAAGAGGCAGTAAAGCATCAAACAGACTGTGAAATTACAGCAGGAAGATTAAGGTTAGGTGGGGTAGATAAGAGATCAATCAAAGGACTTGTATGCATGCATATAGCATAACCAATGAATACAGACACTGGGGGGTTGGGTTATACCTGGGAGGGAGGGGGGGCTATGGGGAGATATGTATAAAAAATAATTAAAAATATTATTTGTCCATACACATATGGGTTTATTTCTGAGCTTTTGATTCTGTTCCATTGGTTTGTATGTCTGTTTTTCTGTCAATACTATGCTATTTTGATTATTGTTGCTTCGTAGTATAATTTGAAGTCAGGGAGTGTGATATCTCTAGCCTTGTTCTTTTTTCTTGAATTTCTTTGGCTATTTGGGACCTTTTGTGGTTCCATAGAAATCTAATGATTTTTTTTCTCTATTTGTTTTTTAAAATTCCATTGGAATTTTGATGGGGATTGCATAAAATCTGTATATTGCTTTGAGTAAACAACCATTTTAACTATGTTGATTCTTCCAATTCATGAATATGGAATATCTTCCCTTTCATTTGTGTCTTCTTTAATTTTTTTAGTGTGTGAGAGTTTCTCTTTGTGTGTGTGTGTGTGAGAGAGAGAGAGAGAGAGAGAGGTTGGGGGAGGGGGAAAGAGAAGATGTATATAGGAAATATGCTTTTTACCTTTACCATCTTTTAGTGTTGTGAGAACATTAGCAAACAGGTGGAATGGATTGAGAACCAATCCTATATTTAACATAAAGGCTTCTTAATAGCACTTGCTTGCTGCCTACATTGTAAGTGTATATTTGAGTGATTCACACTGCTCCTCAATGTTTGACAACTGGATTAATGTGTCTTTTTGATGTGCAAAGGCTCTGAGATGAACCTAAAAACAAGCCATAAATTTTGCTTAGTTGCATATTTATTGAGTGGGACATTGGACTTAATGACCTCCAATTGTCCTCTTACCTTAATGAAGTAGGTTTAGAGAAATGTATGGTTTTATTGAGTTTTACTTAAATTCTAGTCCTAAAATTATTAGCTAATATTGAAATCAGGGTAACCCAGGGCCATTTGGTCCATAAATCTTCCCTTCTCATTCATTTATGAAGATAATTCACTTGAAATGCCACACACCTGGCTTTTTATTATTATAATAATAATGAGTAAATGTGTTAGGAATATGTCCAACTACTTTTGCGCAAGATAACTTCAACTGTGGCACCTGGACCTAACAGGACATTTTTGTTTATTTAGTAAACATTTCCTGAGTATCTAATTTGTAGCTGTTACTGTTTAGAGGACTAGATTTCTATTCCTCACTTGTGTGGATTACAAAAGTCTGTAATGTCTCCAACCATAATTTTAGCAGAATTAGTTGGTTGGGACTTATTTGTAAAATTTAGATGAGAGAAATTCTGAAAATCCTCTCAACTCTCTTAAAAGCCCGTTTAAGTTCCACTTCAATCAGCTTCAACATCCTAAACTAATAGGCTAATAGTTAATATTAATAATACTATGTTCCTGTCTTCAAAGTATATTTTTAAACCTCCCTCTCTTATTACTCCTTATATTCAATAAAAATGGACAAATAACTCTGATTTGTATGTATAGATGCTGGAGTTAACTTGGTCCTTAATTTACTTGCCAACAGTTTCCAATATTTTTATGAATTTCTTGCAATTCTCATTCAATTTATATAAGCCATATCATGTAAGAGGGAGAAGCAAGGAATATCAATGAGATGTCTTGATAAAGGACAAACTAAGAATAAATCAAGAAGTCCCTGTCAATAGAAATTTAAGACACAAAATTTTATTCTCTTTTTAATCTGTTGCTATAAAGTGTCAGTCATCTTTAGAAACAGAGTGAATCTGACATTTTTGTGTTGACTCTCACATTTCCCATTACAGACTCCTCTCATGTCTGTCCTGAAGCAAAAATAAATTTCCATTTTTAAGCTTTTGATGATAAAAATCTCATCTGAAACCTCATAAATGATCCTTTATTATCTATATTAATAATGAATAAATGTCTTTTGAATACTCTGATCTTTTGCATTAATAGCACCAGATGTATTATAGATAACCTTTTGATTTAACAGCACAAACTCTGAAACAATATTAAACACTGAAGGACTGATCGCACCGGATTCCTGAGGTCAGAATTATAAACATTTCTTTCAGTTGGATATGTCCATTAGGTAACACTAACACCTATCAATATTTATTTTTGAATGAGTGTGTGTTTCTGGTGTGACAGAGAAGAGAGAGAGAGAGAGAGAAGAGGGGAGAGAGAGAGAGAGAGAGAGAGAGAGAGAGAGAGAGAGAGAGAGAGAGAGAGAATGAGTCCTGGAAATCGAGCCCATAATTTTTTACTTTCTGCAGCCTTTTATTTTTTCACATATTACACATTCCTTCTACAACTTTATTCTAGTGTGAGCTAAAGTTCTTAATGGAGACAAATTTTTCAAGTATTCCTGCAAATTTTGCTTTTTTCTAGCCTTTTTAAAAATAAAATTAGTATCTTGTTACTGCATATCCAGTTAGAAAAATTCAGTTGGAAAGATGTATACTACATTCAAAAAATCAAAGGACCATTCATAAGAAACTTAGCTATTCATTCTTCAGGCTTTTTACTCCATTTATCTGATTATTATTCTATTTCTTTATGCTGTCTTCACTCTATCACAGACACAGATACTACAGATGAGTGTCAGAGGCCCAGGGGAAATGTGTTGCCAAATCATAGAGTGAGTTGCAACAATCCCACAGGTTTCTAACTAAAGTCAGCTTTCTTTACCTATTTCAGGTTCAGCCTCTTCCACATACTTCAATTCTTGGCCTGAGAGCTGAAAACACTAATGGAGTTATAGACTTACTAAAGGAATAAATGCTAGGATAGAGAAAAGGGTAGGTAAAGAAATAATGATCATGTGTTCTCTCTGGAAACGACACAGTGGCCTGACATCATGCAATTATTTACCACGGAGAATTTTTTTAGTATCCAGTATGCATATATTCACCATCTAGGAATATAATGTATCAGAATAATTGGGGAGCTGATTTCTCAATGAGAAAAACATCAGATAAATTCTAACAGAGAATTTGATGGTGAGACTGGGATTATGAGGTTGGCAAAGAAAGATCACAGAGGTAAACTGCCATTTTATCACACCATATCAAGGGTGCATGATATGCAAGTGCTTCAGAACTGTGAATACTGAGCTCAATCACCTGGATGAGATAGTAATATCTGTCAGGATTCTCCACTGTAAAGTTACTCTTTGTTTTACCATGTCTACTTTATACAAAATAGGAAAACAGGGACATGAAACAGACCTGCTCAGATTTTTTTAAAGTTATCTTTACTATTGAAAGTATTACAAATGCTCCCCTTTCTCCCCGCCCCCCCCCCCACTGATTCCTTACACCTCACACCTGCCCTCACTCCCAGGCCTTCATGAACTACTGTTTGTGTCCATGGATTATGCCTATATACATATAAATTTTTTGGTTAATCTCTCCCCACCCCATCTTTTCCTTTTGGGATTGCATTCCTTATCCCTCATCCCATCTGGCAACCAACAAAATGTATCTGTATTTATGAGTTTGTTTCTGTTCTGCTTATTCATTTTGTTTATATATTGTTGATAGATATGTATTTATTGCTATTTTATTGCTTATTTTTTAATCTGCTTCTTCAAGAAGACCCTTCAACATTTCATATAATATTGGTTTGATGGTAATGAACTTCTCTAGTTTTTTCTTGTCTGGGAAGCTCTTTATATGTCCATTGATTTTAAATGATAGTTTTGCAGGATAAATTAATCTTGGTTGTAGGTCCTTGCTTCTCATTACTTTAAATATTTTTTGGCACTCCCTTCTCACCTACAAAGTTTCTGTTAAGAAATCAGCTGACAGGGAGAATCCAAGATGGTGGCATAGATAAACACCTATACTGCTGCCTCGCACAACAATTGCAAAACTACATCTAAAAGATAGAATGGGCATCATCCAGAACCACACGAAAGCTGGCTGAGTGGAAGTTCTACAACTAGAAAGAAAGAGAGGGGCTCACAGAGACCCAGAGGAGCTGCAAAAAGCTGAGGTACGGAGACACGTGCGTGGTGAGAGAGGGTGCCAGATTTCTCTGGCAGGAGGGAGATGGAGACTATCAAGGGCATTGAACCCCTTATCCTACGACACTAAACCCCAGATCCAGCCGAAACTCATTCGGGGGGAGTTTGGACTGTGAAAAGGGAGAAGTGCATGGAAATTTAGGGAAGTTGCAAAAGATCAAAAGTCTGGTGACGCACACGGCACTGTACACAAAAGACTGCTGATTGTGCCACTGGCTTTCACAAGTGGGCGGGAGACAGACCCTACCAACTGCACCATTTCACTAAACCCCAGTTTCGAGGGAAACCCTGGGTTCCCAGACTCATAATGTCCCAGAGTGCATGGGAGCCGGAGGGGCAGCAGTCTAGAAGTTCTGCAAGAATGCACTGCTCTAGCGATTACCCAGTCTTGTGAGACTCAGGGGCCGTGGAGGGCGGGGCACACTGGAAGGCAAGGCGCTCCCTTAAGCTCTGAGACTCCACCCATCCCAAGCTCAACAGAGAGGCTTTTGCAGTTTTGCAAGTCTGGTATCATAAGGCTGAATCCAACACAGAAGTTCTCCTGCATAATGAAAATGCTGAAACTAGGGAAGGGATCACAAACAAAAGAAATGGAGGAAAACAAATGACTGGATGTAGAGTTCAAAACCACGCTTATAAGGTTTTTCAAGAATATCCTAGAAAAATTGGATAAAGTTAGCGAGACCCAAGAGGAGATGAAAATGGTCCAACTAGAGATGGAAAAGGACCAACTAGAAATTAAACATACACTGACTGAAATAAAAAAATATATATTATACAGAGACCTAACAGCAGACTAGAGTAAGGCAAGAATCAAATCAAAAATTTGAAATATAAAGAATCAGAAAACACTCAACTGGAAAAGCAAGAAGAGAAAAGAATCCAAAAATGTGAAGATAATGTAAGGAGCCTCTGGGACAGCTTCAAGTGTACCAACATCAGAATTATGGGGGTGCCAGAAGAAATGAGAGAGCAAGATACTGAAAACCGGAGGAAAAATGGCAGCGGAGTAGACAGATGCGTCTGGAGATTTGTCACTGGGCAGAAGGAGAGAGAGCATCTGAGAGTCACACTGGGAGTGTTTGTTAGCAAGTTAAGAGTCAGTTATCCTCCAAGAGAAGGCTGAGAACTGCTGGACGGGGCTCTCCCGGCTGGGCAGCCCCACTGCCACGGGGTTTTTGTCCGCCTGAGCCACCGGCGCAAATGCAGAGACCCTGCCATCTTGCAGAGGGAGGTAAATGTCTACAGTGATCTGAAGCCAGCGGTTGGGCACCCATCGAATAGCCGGGGACCCGGAGACCCAGAACTTCGCTCTCCAATCGGCACAGACACATGGCGGAATCAGAGATCCACAGAGCACACGGAAAGGTCAGATTGCGCCTGAGACAAGGGGGAGGTGGATGTCTGCGGAGGTCTGAAAGCTACGGCTGACGGAGGCACCCACCAAGCAGCCTGGGACCCAGAGCACGGCTTTCCAGGCGGTGCGGACGCAGGGGTGGGCGGCGGATTCGGAGATCCACGAAGCTCGAGGAAGGGTCAGATTTCGCCTGGAATCGGGTGAGGTCTCCTACCCCCGCAAAACAGAGACGAGCACACTGTGGGAACCGGGCTGTGGGAAAGCTGCCTCTGGAGAGGTCCCCAAAGGTGGTCAGGGCGTGATCCCTAAGTGAGGAGGCAAACCCTCTGAGCTGTTGACAGAGGGGAGCTCTGGAAAACGACTCCTTTTTTTTTCTGGGGCAGAGGAACAGCCTGGGAGTTATTACAGTGTCCCTGCTGCAAAACCCCCACAAACTGGCTTTGAGAACCACAGAGTAGCAGGATCTGAGCACAGCCTAGAGAGGTCCTGTGCTTTGTCTCAGAGACCAATTCTGAAACACTGCCACCCAGTGGATGACACACAAATTGACTCTCACATAACCACAAAAGAATGAGATTAAAAGACCAAGAGGGGAACACAGGGAACTTCAATACCTTCGCTACTGGGAAACAGGAGTACCAAGCAGAATAATAGTGGAAGTGAAGGACCATTCTAATTTTTTTTTCTCTTTTCTTTTTATTTTTTATTTTTCATTTTCACACTTTTTAATTAAAAGACTATTTTTTTTGTTTCCACCTCAATTGATTTTAACTTTTTAATTATTACATTTTTGTTTTAAACTAGTATTATTAATTACTATTACTACTTTACCTTTTTGGAAAAAAACAAGTGTCATTTTGTTTTCTCTTTATTTTATTTCAGGTTTAGAGTTCTACATTCTATTTTCATCTCTCCTATAGCATAATTTTACTCCAACTCAACTCTACCTTTATGCCAACACTTTCCTCCTAACTATTCCCATTTTGTTGTCTTGTTTCTCCTTCCCTTATCCAACTTTATTTATTTATTTATTTTTGAACGAGATAATTTTATTTTATTTATTTTTTAAATTTTATTTTTAAATTAAATGTTTATTATTCAGATTATTACATTTGTTTCTCTTTTTTCCCCTCCATAGCACCCCTCCACCCAGCTCCTACCCCTCCCTCTGCCCTTAGCTCCCTCCCATTGATCTCATCCATAGGTGTATGATTTTTGTCCAGTCTCTCCCTGTACACCCTTACCCCTTCCCCCCTAAGAATTAACAGTCCATTCCCTTTCTGTGCTCCTGATTTTATTATATTCACCAGTTTATTCTGTTGATCAAATTTTTAATTCACTTAATTTTTAGATTCACTTGTTGATAGATACGTATTTGTTCATAATTTTTTGGCTTTTACCTCTTTCTTCTTCCTCTTCTAAAAGAGTACCCTTTAGCATTTCATATAACACTGGTTTGGAGTTGATGAACTCCTTTAGCTTTTTCTTATCTGTGAAGCTCTTTATCTGCCCTTCATTTCTGAATGTTAGCCTTGCTGGATAGATTATTCTTGGTTGTAGGTTCTTGCTATTCATCACGTTGAATATTTCTTGCCACTCCTGTCTGGCCTGCATGGTTTCTGTTGAGAAATCAGCTGAGAGTCGTATGGGTGCTCCCTTGTAGGTAATGAACTGTTTTTCTCTTGCTGCTTTTAATATTCTCTCTTTGTCTTTTGC